>JAVTVY010020908.1:0-83350 GCA_036873755.1 Hanleya hanleyi
CTGTTCAGCCCAGTTCTTTGCTTATTAAGTTATGAAAAACAGAAAATTTTTAGTTATATTTATAAGTTACTTACCATATCACTAGCTGCTATCATCACCATCTGCAATACAGTTCTTCAAACCTCCATAGTTCTAGCTTAACAGGAATAAATCCATCTGATTTCTGCAGTTGGAGAGGTCAGCCATTTTGATTGTTATCGTCTGGTGGCGCCCCCAGTGTTCAATTAAATTTTCAAGGGCAGATAACTCCACTCATTTTGGAAAAGACAGTTCAGAATATAAAGATTTTTTGAAACAGAAATTATATATATTATACTTAGTGATAATGATGAAGAGGATAATATAAAGTATTCTTTAATGGGTATTTTTTTGTTGCTGACATTATGTTAGAACTGATTCTTCTAAAAATATTTTCCCATTTTGTCCAATTTTACTATAAAATCATGGATTTGGAATGACTATAAAATCTGAATTCAACAAGATTTCTTATCTAATATGTGAGAGACTGGTGTTATTAATGTCTTTATTCTATTCAAATAGAAACCCATAGTACTGATCACTTTAAAATATCAAAAAATATGTTCACATTTCTGAGTAATATGTCAGTAACCACATGTGAATATTTTACATAGTTGTAGCTATTTTGAAATGTGAAGTACAAATCTGATGTTTGGTGGTTTCATTGAAATGAGATTTGATGTCACTGAGTGAAATCAAATCAGCCAACTTTAAGCTGGGTTATTCCCAGAGCTAATTAATATAACTGAAACTTGTAAACATGTAGTTCTAATTTATAATGTTATGTTACTGTAACAGTTTGTGGGAAAATTCCAATAATCTAGAAATCCTATTGGATTGAATCTTATAGGATTTTTCAGAATCTATTATAATAGAATTTTTTCAGAATCTTATAGGATTTTTCAGACTCTTATATTTTAGAAGCTCATATGATTTTTTAGAATCTTTAGGATTTTTCAAAATCTTATAGGATGCTAGAAGATATTTTTTGCCAGGGGAAGTCCCCCAGGTTATGCTATATAACTGACAAAGTCCAAGAAGTGTCTTTGAGGAGTACCTTAGATTATGCAGAACAAAAACAAAGTCTCAGAAGTGTCTCTGAAGTCCCCTAAGTTTTGCTGAAGAACTGACAAAGTCCAAGAAGTGTCTTTGAGGAGTACCTTGGATTATGCCGAACAAAAACAAAGTCTCAGAAGTGTCTCTGAAGTCCCTCATTTTTTGTTATGAAATTGACAAAGTCCATGAAGTGTCTTTGAGGAGTCCCTTGACTACTGCCTTTTTCTAATGAAGTACCTTTGAAGTGTGCCAATATTTTTCTCTGTCGTTGAAGTGCCTTTCAAGTGTACTCTTCAGAGGCACTTCTAGGCACACTTCACATGAAGTGTGACACTTCTGGACAGTAAGGGATGACACATGGGCGTCGCTCCAAAGCAATCAGAGATACATACAACTGAGTTCAAAGGGAATGAAATATACGACACATAGCCTGCCTTCTAATTTGCTCAAATATGGGCCATTCGTGTTCTCTCGCCAACATTCGGTTTGATGTTGCGATGCCTATCTAGTGGCTCGTGTGTGCTGATCAGATATTGGCGAAAGGATTTTCCACAAATTTTTCAAATGCAAATTCGCAATAAAATGGTTCAATACACAACAAATAGTATGAATCCCTACAAACATAGCTTGTTTACGGCTGATAATACAATTAAAAGTATGCCTACATTTCGCGAAGTATTCTCCTCGTTATAGTGAGGATATCCAAGATGACTGTGCCCATGCATCGTCTCTGTGCTACTTACCACCACAATGAACAATAGGGGACATACAAAATTACCACAACGGACCACAAAATGTCAAAATTCGTTGCTGAAAGCGGCCTTACTAATCACCACAATTTCAAGATAGTAGACATTCCTAATAAAACCATATTAATGTATATGTGGAGTCATTTGTGATCCTTTAGGATCCGTTGTGGTCTGTAGTGGTCATTTTGGATCAATCGTTGTGTGTTAGAGGGCTTTTGTGGAGCTTTGGGTGTCCGTTGTGTTCGATTGTAGTAAGGTGACGGATACCTTGATGGTTGGTTTTGGTCCGTTGTGGTAATTAGTAGGACCCGTCGAAAGAGGCCCGTCCTGCTATAGATGACGTCAGCCTTCGTACCTCGATTTCACGTGAAGACACCGAAGCAAGATGGTCTCCAATTCCAATAGAGATCAGAGTCTCAACGAAGCCTGGGTAATATGGGTATATTCGGAAACGTCTTGAGTTCATGAATGTGACTCAGCACTCCTAACAATTACCACTGGTCTTGTCTTTGGAAACCTAGACCGAGAAATTATCGGTTTGTCTCGAAACATTTAGACGGAATTCAAGTTTTATCTGTTACACTTATCAATTCGAGAAATGTATCAGTTCATTATCGGGAGTACCGTGAATCGATATCTATTCGTTAGACACAATAATATGACTCAGAAAGAGGATGCAAGGATGAATATCAGTAAGAAATTCAGAGACAGAAGCAGCAGAGATATATGGCCACATAATTCTGCAAACAAATATGTTGGAAATACCATAATAAGAAGGCTCAAGTATTGTATTCTTCGATATGACAACTAATATTGCACTAGTCCGACACGCAGCCACAACAAGATATTCTATAATAACGGTACTGATTTCTATTGAATGTAGGGTCTGCCCGTTCCACTTAGCCGCCGGACCGAAGTGTCCGGCAGTCAAAAAACGATACTTTATACGCCATTTTCTCCACTCAAAATAATAATACACACCCTCTAAGTTAAATCTCGGACCATGGCATCCGTTCTAAACTTTCCATGGGTGGTTTATTCGAGCATTCTCACAGCTTTCCTGAACCGAGAAGACAAACTTTCCGCCATGTTTAAATTCTTCAACCAAAGAAAATTCACTATCGCTACATTCTCCACGTTCGGGGACTGTCCAGCAGCTAGAAGAAGAAGAAGACTTGCTACGACCCCAGTTGCCGAAATGCTGAATTTACTCATTATCCTGAAATTACCTTGATATCTATGGCTAGCCGTTTTGGTATTCATTCATTTATTTTTGATATCAATTGATTTTCTGATATCCAAAATAGTGTTTTTGACATCAAAAATTCTTATTTTGATATCCAAAATTCTTTTTCTGATATCAAAAATAAAAATTCGGGAAGAATCCGATGAGCGGTTATTGCAGGGAATCTAAATTTAGACGATGTCACCGGGTGGCGCCACCAGTATGCGCACGTGAGCGAAACAATTCCAAGCGATATCTCATATGTCATGGTATATGCATACCTAATTTGTGGAGAATCTAATGAATGTTTCTCAAGTTCTCACCCAGAAAGGTAAGATATTTCGGAGGAATCAGACTTTAAGCGTTTCAATGTTATCGCTTGTAGCACGGAAGAACGGGAAGATTCCTACTGGCGCCACCTAGAAGCAGATCTTGCTGAAATGCTATACCAATCGACATCTTCTCGCAAGGAATGCATATGCCGAATTTCGGAGGAATCCGACAACGCATTCCAAAGTTATTGCTTGCGAGAATTCGCACGAATATCCACAGAAGGATGGAACAAACCCTAGTGGCGCCACGTTTATGCAGATCTTGCTGAAACGCAATACCAATCTACGTCTTGTCACAAGGAAGGTATGTGTCAAATATCGGAGGAATCGGATAAAGCGTTTGGAAGTTATCGCTTGCGATGAATTTGAACGGACATTAACGGACACGAACGGACGTGCACAGATTGGAAGAGGACCCAGTGGCGCCACCTTCAGACGGATCTTGCTGGAACGCAATACCAACCGACCCAAGGAATACATATGCCAAATTTCAGAGGAATCGGATGAAGGGTTTGCAAAGAAGTTGAACCGACATCTACGGACACTAAGAAGCCAGACATATTTTAAAGCAGTGGGGCCACCTTAAGGTAGATCTTGCTGAAACGCAACACCAAGCGAAGTCCTATCCCAAGGAATGCATATGCACATTTTCAGAGAAATCGGACAAAGCATTTGTAAGTTATCGCTTGCGAAGCATTTGCAAAGAAGTTGAACCGACATCTACGGACATGAAGAAGCGAGACATATTTTAAAGCAGTGGCGCCACCTTCATGTAGATCTTGCTGAAACGCAACACCAAGCGAAGTCCTGTCCCAAGGAATGTATATGCACATTTTCAGAGAAATCGGACAAAGCATTTGTAAGTTATCGCTTTGCGAAGCATTTGAACCGACATCCACGGACAAGAAGAAGCGAGACCCATTTTAAACCAGTGCCGCCACCTTCAGGCAGGTCATGCTGAAACACAGTACCAACCGACAGCTTGTCGCAAGGAACGCATATGCCAACTGTCGGAGGAATCGTACGAAGCGTTTGGAAGTTATCGCTTGCGAAGCCCTTGAACGGACATCCACGGACACGAAGAAGCGTGACTCAATTTAAACCAGTGGCGCCACCTTCTGGCAGATCTTACTGAAACACAATACCAACCAGAGTCTTGTCCCAAGGAATGCATATGCCAAATTTCGAAGGAATCGTACAAAGCGTTTGGGAGTTATCGCTTGCGAAGAAGTTGAACCGCCATCCACGGACATCCACGAACACGAAGAAGCGAGACCCATTTCAAAGATAAGATCTGGAACTTCCTAAAATACGTGGCGCGGTTCAGCGAGATTTTAGCCCCATGTGGTACGGTTGAAGGGTTAAAACATTGTACAACATTGTGTCGTATACTCAGAATAATTACCAGGCATTCACTATTATGATTTCGAATAGCAGTACCCGAAAGTATAGTGCACAAGCAGCCAGAGGATGCTAGGTCCCCCGCCAAAATGGCAGCAATATTATAAGCGTTCTCGGTCTCAGGGGATATACATGAGGGTGGCAACAGCTACTTCACAGGCGTAAGAAGCAGAAGGGGTCTTTCTGCCTCAGAAAGGCTGACTGAATGTTGCTGCTGTAATATATTTTCCTCAAAATGCAACCCCAAGCGACATCTCATGGCATATTATCTACAAACTAACTTTGACCAGAATCTGAAGGCATCGTCAACCTATTGCCCGGAAACCAAATTTAGACTTTGCCACCAGGTGTCACTATCTGTAGGTGCGAGCAGGCGAAACGCAACCCAAAACGACATCTCATGGCATGGTATCGGCATATGAACTTTGAGAAGGATCTGAGGAGGGGTTCTCAAGTTATTGCCGGTACTGGATGCCCACCGGTGTTTGTGTTTTTTGGGGTGGGTCACATATGAATACCAAATTTGAGAAGAATCTGATGAGCAGTTCCCAAATTATTGCCCGGAAATAAATTTTTCCACCAGGAGGCGCCACCTGTAGGCAGAAGCGGGCAAAACAAATTTAAGAAGAATCCGATAGGTGGTTCTAAAGTTATTACCCGGAAACAAATTTGCGATTTGGCCACCAGGTGACGGCACCTGTGAGTGCAAGTGAGCGAAAGACAATCACAAGCAACATCTCCTGTCATGGTACGTGCATGCCAAATTTGAGAAGAATCCGATGAGCGTTTCTCATGTTATTACCCAGAAAGGTAGGGTATTTCAAAGAAATTCGACCAAGTGTTTCTAAGTTATATCACTTGCAGCACGAAATAGTGGAATGAACTCTAATGGCGCCACCTCCGGGCGGATTTTGCTGAAACGCAACACCAACTGACGTTTTGTCGAAAGGAATGCATTTGCCAAATTTCGAAGGAATTCGACAAATCGTTTCGAAAGTTATCGCTTGCGAAGGATTTAAACGGACATCCACGGACATGCACTGAAGATTGGAACAAGCCCCAGTGGCGCCACCTACAGGCAGATCTTGCTGAAACGCAATACCAACCGACGTATTGTCGCAAAGAATGCAGATGCCAAATTTCGGAGGAATCCGACAAAGGATTTAGGAGTTATCACTTGCGAAGTATTTGAACATACACCCACTGACATCCACGGACAAACACAGAGGATTGGAACAAGAGGCAGTGGCGCCACCTTCAGACGGATCTTGCTGAAACACAATACCCACCGGCGTCAGTAGTAACCAAAGGCTATTTCGACGCACTGGCGCCTCACTGCGCATGCGCGAGAAAGTGGTGTGCGCGGGAGGGTTGTGCGCAGGTATGAGATTTTGTGGCGGTTTTGTGGCGGTGTGCGCAGGAGTCATGTATGACATCACTTCCGGTCTGCGTGAATCGGGCGTGTGTATTCCTCCGCGGTGATGCGGTCTGGTGGTGATGCGGTCTGCCCCCGCGGACAGAAAGCAGTCCCAAATTCTCCGGCATTCTCCGGCAATCTTCAGGGGCGAGAGGGGTCCCTAGTGTACCGATTGGATCGTATGAGGTATCAATGTGAAGCATTCGTGAAGGGGCATCTGATGGGGTGGGTGTGGGATTGAAATATCGTCATTCTGCGCATGCGCGGTAGACCAAGGGTATGGAAATAGACATTTTGGGGTCTAGGTGGGTCACTATTGGTCCGATGGAGTCGTATGGGGTATCAATGGGAAGCCTATGTGAGGGGGCATCCGCCTGGGCTAGTATCTCGGTCGTTGTCCACATTCTGCGCATGCGCAGACAGGGAATTGTGGGAAAAGGGTATGGGAATAGACGTTTTGGGGCCTGGGTGGGTCACGAGTGGGCCGATGGGGCCGAGTGAGGTATCAATGTGAAGCCTTCGTGAAGGGGCATCCGAGGGGAGGGGTATGACCTGGCACTGACGTCATTCTGCGCATCCGCAAGCAGGAATTGTGGGAAAAGGGTATGGAAATAGACATGTTCTGGTCTAGGGGAGCCCCTAATGATCCTATGGTGTCGTATGAGGTCTTCTGTTGAAGCTCTCGTGAGGGAGCATCCGCCTGGACTAGTGTGTTGTTCGTGTTCAACATTCTGCGCATGCGCAGACAGGGAATTGTGGGAAAAGGGTATGGAAATAGACGTTTTGGGGTCTAGGTAGGCCCCTAATGGTCCGATGGGGTCGAGTGAGGTATTAATGTGAGGCATTCGCGAAGCAGCATCCGCCGGGGTGGATGTGACGTAAAACTGACGTCATTCTGCGCGTGCGCAGTAGACCAAGTATATGGAAATAGACATTTTGGCGCCGACATGGGTCACTAGTGGTCCGATGGAATCGTCTGAGGTCTTATTTTGAAGCTCTTGTGAAGTAGCATCCGACTGTGCTCATGGTTCGTCCGTCTCCAAGAGTCTGCGCATGCGTAGTCTGGCCGTAGTATAGAAAGCAGGCATTTTGGGGGTGCGTGGCAGTGTGTTTGACCAACCCCTATGGGTCCGTGGTTGTGGTTGGGTGGTGTGGGTTCTGCGCACAGACGTCACTTCCGGGTTTCACTAAAACTACCTCCGAACCCAGAAGAGTTCCAATGTTCCCGTAGACGTAGGGTCCGGGTTTTCAACATCCGGGTTTTCCCCGGCCCGGCCGCAGCGCGCGCGGGTTATCCGGGCGAGCGCGCGCGCGCGCAGGTTAAAGGAAAGTTTCGGATGTGTGCAAGGGCACTATATCACATCGGGGTATATATTTCACCCAAGTATAGCGGAAAGCGGTTGTCGTGAATAACAACAAATTCAGCAAGGTTTATGCAGTTTATTATCCCCAATGTTACATCATACTCAGGCTGGGGGAGCCGCCCTGGGTATGTTTAGTATGTTCACAGCAAAACAAATTGAAATATCAAACACCATGTTTTATTATTTAACGCACCGTCACATTTAATGTTTACTGAGCTCAAGTCAACGATCAGCATGTAGACATAGAGAGTATATACGGCATGTTATGATATTCATCAGTGCAAGGGTGACGCATTCAGCCGATGGGGGTGGTCGATCAGCTTGGTAACGAAGAACGTAACATTGGTCACCCTCTCTACTACCCATTGTGTGTTGGGGCGTTGACGATGTGCCCATCTCAAGGGATCCACGGTGTCCAGTTTCTCCAGCATCGTCTCTAGCGACGCCCGGTTAATGATGGTGAACGGCTGGTCAAACATATGGCTGTTATTACTGGCATAATAATACCGTAACTGGTCCGTCTCTTTGTGACGTAAGATGTACCCGAAAGCCACATTCAATTTGAAGACCGCAGTTTGGTCATTGAAGATGGCTTCCACGTAGCTGCGTAGAAGGGTGAGGTCGGTGAGTGGGAAATTGTAGATATCTGGAATAGGGCGAGCCCCGGCGGAAAACGTGCCGTATCATGGGCCATTGGCGCCGATAGATGTCACTCACTGGATGGGCGTCCTGTAACAGATCGCTAGGAACA
Organism: Hanleya hanleyi; assembly: GCA_036873755.1. NCBI lineage: Eukaryota > Metazoa > Mollusca > Polyplacophora > Lepidopleurida > Hanleyidae > Hanleya > Hanleya hanleyi. The sequence goes on from JAVTVY010020908.1 coordinate 8,314, forward strand.
TCCACTGCATCTTCCAGAAAATGTTCGATGTCGTCAGGCGTATGACTAGCAACAATAATGCTAGGGACTGGCTGGATATCTAGGCTCTTCTGAACTGTGGGTACAGGCGGGCTCTCTGTGATCGCATCACCAGTGTCATTCGTCTCCCCGGGCTCATCTTCACTGGGTCTCACCCTCCTGGGTGCCATTTTAGTGGGAAGTTGTCGCCCAAACCGTAGAAACAGGGCATGAATCAAACGCTGATGCCGTCTTAACTGACTGGGTCGTTTGAAGAGTTGACCACATTCATTACATTGTTCCGTCGCGCCCTCGTGGAATGAGCGTACGTGGCGCAGTAAAGGATCCTCCCGATTAAATGACCGTGCGCAGGTTATACAACTATACCGTGCGCCGTTGTGGATGGAGGACTCGTGCCGTCGCAAATCTTCTAGGCGAGTAAACTGCTTCTGGCAAGTTGTGCAAGTGAACATCTTGGTGCTGTTTCGTGCCATATAGGTTTTCTCCGCCATGATATCTACCCCCATGTGTTTAGTGATTATGTTTTCCACCATGGGCAGATCACATATATCGGCCACATGCTGCATCTCATCAACGATATGGATACGGTGCTGCAGAAGCTTAGCTCGGTGGGATGGCTCCATGACTGTTGGCTTCACTGGTAAGGCAAGTAGCTCCTCTCGTCAGATAGGCTCAGGCTGGTGAGGTTCAGGCAAGTAGCTCCTCTCGTCAGATAGGCTCAGGCTGGTCAGGCAGGCTCAGGCTGGTCAGGTCAAGCAGGCCAATGAATGCAGCAATGCCCTAAAAATTCCCACTTTTATAGACCTACATAGAAGTACCCGGATGCAGGCGCGGACGTCACCGAAAAAAACACCCACAGTCAACTCGCCACATACAGTCGCCCCCTCAAGACCCTCATACATACCCGGATGACGGACGTCACCGAAAAGACACGGACGTCACCGAAAAGACACGGACGTCAGCGAAATTCTGGGGAAAACCCCCACAGACAGGTCAGTACATGCATTCCTATCATGTTTCCTACTGGTTCCTCCAGCGTGGATGTGCTGTGATGGAGGGGCTAATAAAAGGATTGACCTGTAATCTTAGTTGTTGTTGCTCTCTTTTTTGGACTAACCAATCAGAATAGTACGTATCACGAACTACACCCGTAGAGCTACGTCTATGCGCGCATGTGTGACATGGTCTATAAAACACGTCCCTCTGGACCCTACACCCCCATTCCTACGGTTGCAGAGCCATGACGGACACCCATCCCTATGCGACTCGCATTTTACAGCATGCGACCGTGGTTAATTCACTCACGGGTTACCGAGCAGTGGTTCGGTCCATGTTTGGAGATGGCGACGACAACGAGAGGCGACGCCAGATCCTGAAAGAGTTCACAGAAGCGGTCCTCGACAGAGTGCACTCGATGGAGAGGTGTGCCATCACTCACCACTACTGGACTATGACAGCCATCCTTGATGCTCGGGCTATGGACCACGAGCGCTCACGCCGCAACCAGCGACGACTGGTTGGCCTAGTCATGGTCTGTGCCCTATTGACCCGGAAAATTTTGACGATGAGTTACAAGTTACAAGAGCAACAAGTGGAGTGAAAAAAACTATAGAGGTTATAGGTGCGGGAAGACATGACCGAATCCCCACATGTCACCACGAAGACCAAATAAACCCTGTGTGTTTTCTATATGAGCATAATGCATGAAGGCTATAACAGACATGTGGAGATTCGGTGAAACTGACTTTGAACACCGTGGAGCAAGTAACCAATCAGTGGCCGGGGATAATCCGAAATTCACCCGCGCACTTCCGGTGATGACGCGCGCGCGCGCGCTGCGGCCGGGGAGGGCCGGCCCGGGCCGGGCCGGGGAAAACCCGGATGTTGAAAACCCGGACCCTACGTCTACGGGAACATTGGAACTCTTCTGGGTTCGGAGGTAGTTTTAGTGAAACGCGGAAGTGACGTCTGTGCGCAGAACCCACACCACCCAACCACAACCACGGACCCATAGGGGTTGGTCAAACACACTGCCACGCACCCCCAAAATGCCTGCTTTCTATACTACGGCCAGACTACGCATGCGCAGACTCTTGAAGACGGACGAACCATGAGCACAGTCGGATGCTGCTTCACGAGAGCTTCAAAATAAGACCTCAGACGACTCCATCGGACCACTAGTGACCCATGTCGGCGCCAAAATGTCTATTTCCATATACTTGGTCTACTGCGCATGCGCAGAATGACGTCAGTTTTACGTCACATCCATCCCGTCGGATGCTGCTTCACGAATGGCTCACATTGATACCTCACTCGACCCCATCGGACCATTAGGGGCCTATCTAGACCCCACAACGTCAATTTCCATACCCTTTTCCCACAATTCCCTGTCTGCGCATGCGCAGAATGTTGAACACGAACGACACACTAGTCCAGGCGGATGCTCCCTCACGAGAGCTTCAACAGAAGACCTCATACGACACCATAGGGTCATTAGGGGCTCCCCTAGACCCCAACATGTCTATATCCATACCCTTTTCCCACAACTCCTGCTTGCGCATGCGCAGAATGACGTCAGTGCCAGGCCACACCCCTCCACTCGGATGCCCCTTCACGAAGGTTTCACATTGATACCTCACTCGGCCCCATCGGCCCACTCGTGGCCCACCCAGACCCCAAAACGTCTATTTCCATACCCTTTTCCCACAATTCCCTGTCTGTGCATGCGCAGAATGTGGACAACGACCGAGACACTAGTCCAGGCGGATGCCCCCTCACATAGGCTTCACATTGATACCTCATACGACTCCATCGGACCAATAGTGACCCACCTAGACCCCAAAATGTTTACTTCCATACCCTTGGTCTACCGCGCATGCGCAGAATGACGATATTTCAACCCCACACCCACCCCATCAGATGCCCCTTCATGAATGCACATTGATACCTCATACGATCCAATCGGTACACTAGGGACCCCTCTCGCCCCTGAAGATTGCCGGAGAATGCCGGAAAATTTGGGACTACTTTCTGTCCGCGGAGGCAGACCGCATCACCACCAGACCGCATCACCGCGGAGGAATACACACGCCCGATTCACGCAGACCGGAAGTGACGTCATACATGACTTCTGCGCACACCGCCACAAAACCGCCACAAAATCTAATACCTGCGCACAACACTCCCGCGCACACCACTTTCTCGCGCATGCGCAGTGAGGCGCCAGTGCGTCGAAATAGCCTTTGGTTACTACTGACGTCTTGTCGCAAAGAATGCAGATGCCAAATTTCAGAGCAATCCGATAAAGCATTTGGAAGTTATCGCTTGCGAAGTATTTGAACAGACATCCACGGACACATAGAAGCAAGAACCATTTTAAAGTCCCCGGCCGTGTTGCGGCGGGGGACAAAAATGCCTCATTTTGAGGAGAAAACCCCTTCTGCTTCTCACAGTAAACGTACATGTATGAAGACCGACGAGAACCACAACGAATTTTATACAAAAGAGAAACAGAAAGTGTTTAAAAACAAAAATAAAATAAAGTAAATAACAAATATATATATATTTTTAATCATTAGTATTAATTTATTTCCGAGGATGACCAACGGTCCCAGAGAACCATTTACATGCTCCGTAGCCTATAACAATTTACTGCGGACTACTTGAGAAGACTTAATGCCTCAAGATAAATCTTTTTTGTTTTAAAAGCACTATAGACGTATTCAGCTCTACTGCAAAAAAAATATATTGTATTTTTATAGATTTCCAAGAGACTTGGGTTATGGAAAATGCTGCTTGAGTGGCAAAGTTTTTAAGGTTATACAGAACATCTGTAATGGAATTAAATGTTGTATATCTGATTCTAATGGTAGATTATCTAAATTCTTCATCAGTCCGTCAAGGGGAGAATTTGTCTCCATTCCTTTCCTCAATTTATCTAAATGATCTGGAGGACGCTTCAACACATGCTGGTGGACAGGGCATTATATTAAGTACCAGAAATGCATATATATATTTATATGAGATTATTCATTTTGCTTTATGCTGAAGATACAGTTGTGTTGGCTGAATCTCCTTAAGGGATGACAAATATGTTGAATAATTTATCAATTTGCTGTAAAAATTGGCGGCTGGAGGTAAATCCATCGAAAACCAAAATACTGGTATTTGGTAAGGGCAGATCAAAAGTAAAAATCTATCTTGGTGGTAATCTTCTTGAAATACCTGAAGATTATTCTTATTTGAGTTTTCCATCCAGGAAAAATGGAAATTTCTCATCTGCTCGTAGGCTTAAACAACTTGTTTAACAAGCTACTAGAGCGATGTTTGGTGTGTTGAAAGAGGTCAGAAATATGGATTTACCAATTGACTGCCAAGTTAAATTGTTTGATAAAATGTTTGTTATATTGTAGCGAAATACGGAGTTATAAGACATTGGTGATATAGAAGAGCTACATTTCTTCAGTAGTGTGGGGGTCCGTGTTTGAGGCCCTGGTGAGTGATTCTGGAAGATGGTGTGGGGGCGGGGGAGGTTATTTGGAAGCAGTCGAAGAAGAAGCACCGCGTCGTGCAGGTGGTCAAGGTCGTCCATAGGACGAGGCTATTTTTGACGTGGAGTCATCGGAAGGGCATTGGGTGGCGCAGGTGTCGCGGGACGTCTACTGGTGGGAGCTATTTCGGGCGCGGAGTCAGCGATGGGGCACCGGGTCGAGTAGAAATCGGAGTTAAATCACGGAATTAAATCAAAGTTCCACCCTTTAAGAAATGCTCTCATCTAGGTAGAAATAATAGGAATGACATCTCACCTAGATAGGAAAATTTTCTCTCAGATAGAAATGTGTCGAATGGCGTCACAGGCGGGTCAGAGGTCATTAACGGTGCGTGGTCACATTTCGTGTCACGTGACTTATGATGTCAATCTGCGCATGCGAAGTCAGGGAATAGTAGGAAAAGACCCTTTGAATAGACATTTTGAGATCGAGGTGGGCCCATGGTGGGCTTACGGAATCGGGATGGGTGTCGTATTGAAGCGCACATCGCGGCCGATCAGAGGATTGGTGGATAGGTCACGTGACTCTCAGGGATGGATGTACGATTAGGATTTTCCCGGAAAAAGTCGAAAAACGGATTGGATAGACCGTTAACTGGGTTCAGGTGGGCCCATATTGGGCCGAAGGGATTGCGGAGGTTATCCATGTGAAGTGTTCATCGAGGTCGATCCCGTGATAGGTAATGTAAATGCAGAAATAGGATTTACCCTGAAAATGTAAATCCGGAAACACGCAATTTACACACAAAACCGGGGAAATACACTTCAGGGTCGAGGCGGTCTGGTGCAGGGTAGAATAACGGGTATATGTAAAACTTTCTCCAGACAAAAAAAAAAACGAAACACGGACTTTACACCTAAAACAGGGGGATAACCCATGTAAGTGTGTATGGGGTGCATGTGATCCATAGGGTTCTAGTGTTATTGACGCTATGAACGTGTCAGGCGTATGGTATTGCCCTTCGGTGAGTGTGAAGGTATAGGTCTTGCTCTCGTGCAGGACGTCGCACCACACCGTGTTCGTTTTACGCTGTACCACGTGTAGGTTTACTGGACATACACCATGCCACATTCCCATCTTCCAGGAAGATGTAGGGGGCGGGGGGGGGGCGGGGCGTGAGTCGAGTAACCTAATACGGTAAGGTAATTTTCGGGAAGAGTTCGGCTGAGCTTTTACTAGGTAGTGTGAGGTAAAACATGACGACTGACGTGTCCCACGTCAAGCCCTCGTATTAATAGGCGTCCCAGTCGTTGGGGACGTGTCACAGGTCTCGATCGGTGTGGTGTTTGGGATGGTGTCACGGGCATCTGTTGCTGCTGCATCTAAGCCCAAACTCTGGGCGAAAGCCTTCTTTCCTGTGGGGACCGCCTGTGATCTGCGTTAACGCATCATATCATTCATCAAATCCACCATATGGGTGCCGTACACTACTTGGTTCTAGATCAGAAGTTCACCTTTCTCGTTCCAGGACAGGTTGCGATGGTCATTCAACCACTCCAGCATCAAGCCTGCCCTCCTCTGGAACGTAGTGGGTCGGCTCTTCATAACTTCGCTTGCCTCCCACTGCGGATCTGAGGTTGGTACACCTGGTAACGGTAGCTGTTGTACAAGGTGTGCTGGTGGTGCGAGTGCACCTGCCGGTAGGACTAATGCTGGGGTTGGTCCTGAGGTCTTGTATTGCCCCATGAACGTGATGTACCGCTGACCCGCCTGATTCTGTTGTACTTTCTCACTATCGCTTAAATCCCGTTGTTGTAAATCTGGCTCAACTCATCATCTGGGGTGTTAAGCGTTTTTCACCGTCGGTGGGACCGGGTAGGGAGATTATAGGGTGTGCAGCAGGCATGGGTCGACCAGGGCCATATTTTCGTATGTTCCGTCATCGGCCGAAGAGTCCATCTAACACGGGACCTAGCACAGAGGCAGACAAAGGCACTAAATTTGCACCGAGAAACCCAACTTTCTGTAGTATCCTTTTCTTCTTTGCTTGCGGGACTCGCTTTTGTACCAGGGTACGGATACCTGTCTTTTTTTTACCGACTCGGCCTTCTGAAACGGAGTCAGTGGGAGATATTTTACCCCGCCCCCGCCCCCGCCCCCTTCATTACAACCTAACCAAGGTGGGGGAGCCGAATTCCATAGGTTTACATGACGTTCTTGTATGCTCGTCCAACGCCAACCTGCCAGTTTTGAGAAACTGATCGTGTGTGGCGTCTTCGGCATATAGACGTGCTGAGTCTCTCCTGGAAAGATCGGGGTCCCCAGTCAAAGAAGGTCAGGGGTGGCTTGTTTCAGGACGATGAGCATATAGCCGTATTGAGGCGCAGACTGAGTGAGCCCGGGGTACATTTATCGCACAACAGTTGAGTGGTGTCTCTTGGGTTTTTAAAAAACACCAGCATTCAAACTGATGTTTCGATGCTCCGTGTTTTTACTAAACAAATTCTGCACGATGTAGATGACGCTGAGCCGCCGATGACGACTGCCTTTGATAAAGAGCTGGGTCACCCGAGCATCGGTTTCCACCATGAGATCGTTGAAGGTGTCCGGTTCGAATTCGATCAGGTTGGGCAATCCTTCCACGAAGGTGACGTGGAGCATGGTCGCATATGTCGTCTGTCACTCTTGGTAACACCATACTTCGGGCGATGGGTGGAGCAAACATTCCGTCGCCATGTTGAATGAGCTTCTGGAGGAAAGGCGTCTTGCATGACCCGGTCAGACTCGCAATGATACAAGCGAATGGATGATGCCATCGTGGATGTGATTCTTAGTGAGAAAATCGTAAGTGCATCGACCAACATGTACTCCTATCGTGCCTACATCAAAACGTTGTTGTCCTACGGCCCCCGAACACATAGAGCCGAGCGACAATGCCGGATGGGACAAACGTCGGGGTTTCCATGGTGAACAATGCCGGTCTGTTCTGCAGACGAGGCGCCCGCCTACATAACGCCAAGGGCTTACGGGAAGCCTGCAGTTTAGTATGGGATAACATAGGAAAGCTGAATATATTCCATTATACCTGCCATAGTAAAAGTATTATCAATTTCGAACAAGTCTAGCCAGTATTTACAATGTATTACCTTTTATTTGGTTATTTTTATTTCTTTTTTTCTCAACTGCTTCATTCCTTCAAAGTTAATTTGAAAAATAGCGGTACTTTATCATGATATTTTTGGAACATCATGATGTCTTGCCGGCATCAATGAAAACTGTTAACCGCTTCTCTCTTGGAGGAAACAAGCCTATGTTTATGTATACTATGATTGTCTTTTTGAATTTGGTGCTAATACTGCTATATGGAATATGGAATAGGTCTTTGGATTATGGACGCGGATATTCTCTAATGGACGACAGCTGAATTATGAATAACCGACCAGACGCTTGTAATTTCGAAAAATCTATTTGAAATTTCTTCAAATTTGGTTTGAATTTGAGAGAAATCACACCCCTGACACCTCGAACCGCCTGTCGTACACATGCCGCTCAGTACATAATCATAGATTTTGAACAATAGAACCGCCTGTGTGATTGACAGCCTAAATATATACTAGCAATGAACTTTTGAATCTTTTGCCAAATGAAAGTGAAAGGAAAAACATTGATGAATATATTTGTCTTAAAATTACACGCAAACAGAAGAGCTGAAGCTATCCGGGGCTGGATACCCAGAGGAGATATACCGTAAAAAATATAGATTATGATTTATCTCCCCCATAACTGCGAACAGTTGATCGCTGGATCTCATTGCACGTCAACATGGGGACCTGTTCATGCAATACCGCTACCTTTTGAGCGTGCCGCGCCTGACTATAAGATCGTCATCCAGGAAGCTGCCTTGTACGTCCGGAAAGTGAAACGGAATACAGCCGTGCAGTTGGGTCACAGCCTTGGAGCAAAAACCAGCCCAATACCCCATCGGACGTGTGCAAGCCAAAGTGTTTTCCGTTCCGGCTCAGAATCTGGTCACTAGCCAAGAAAATTTATTCCTCGGGCATCTGCCTAAGCGGTTGACCATACCCTTTGTGGGGTGTATGCGGACAACCCCTTCTATATCTAGCATTTCAATATCAACGTTGTCGCCCTGCATGTGGACGGACAGCAGTTTCCAGGATGGACCCTCCAACCACATTTCTGGTTGTGTAATTACGTCTGTAATGTGTAATTACGTCAGCGATCAGCGCGGCTGCGATACTAAGGCTACGTCCGAGAATTCATCGTATACTCGGTTGTGAATGTGAGGTGCCGAGGGAAGCTATCATGTATTTCCTGTATTCTTGCATTTACCATGTTTACCCAATGTTGGGGCGTTTATTTCATCAGACGTCCTCAGTGTTCATCCATTAACATCAGATGAGTTATTTGTATGAGCTGATGTCATCAGCTAGCGTATCTAATTCCGCTTAAGCCGCTTCATAGTCTCCATATGAACATATGCGATAAAAGATCGGCTGAGATACTACGGCAACGTCCGAGAATCCACCGTATTCTCGGGTGTGAATGTGAGGTGCCGAGGGAAGCCTTCCTGTGGAGTCATATGGTTGCCTTTTAGTCGCCAGACGTCGTCAATTTTTCCAACATCTTGCGTATCGCTCCAATTTATTACCAGTATATGGTAAGATTCTGCTGGTGGACTGTTGGTCCCCGAGACCGCCCTCTGAATATGTCATTCGACAGACATATTTAGGTTTATTGTTTTAAGCCGTACGACATCGGTATTGCAGGTTAGGTTTTCTGGCTATCCTTGCATTTACCATGTTTACCCAATGTTGGGGCGTTTATTCCATCAGACGTCCTCCATGCTCATCCATTAACATCAGATGAGTTATTTGATTGATCTGATCTCGTCACAGCTCCCGAGCTATGACGGAGACGAGAGGTTCACACAGCCCGGAAGTGGACGAATTACAACACACGTGTGTATAAGGGAAGTGGAAAGAGAAGCCGAAGACCAGGGCAAGGAAGATGGACGCTGGACTTAGCCAGTCGTGACCAGACTGTGACCGCGACCAGGCATGTTCGCGTAGTAGAGAGGTAAACATATAGCGTTCGTAGTAGTATAGAAACAGCAAATTCCCGCTCATTGGTATCCCAATTTGATCATTGTGGAGTTCACGAGAAGGACAAGGTCATTATATTTCCGATTTTTATATGTTCAAACCCAATCCTAATTTTACATACACTCACTAACCCACCATGCCTCTCTCGGCAGGCCGAGACGAGACGAGAAAAACAAGGGGCCACACCCTATACCGCAAATGACCATGAGCGGGTTTCCCATGGGCACTAACATTGTCCAGTGCGCCGGAATGGGCCTTCACCATAGCCGTATAGTGGTCCACCCTCTGGTAGGTATATGAGGGTATTTTCAACCTTGGCTTGTAAGATGTGACTGGTAGTGTAGTGGATAACGTGTCCATTTCTGAAGGAAGCAACCCGGGTTCAACTCCCGCTAGAACCAGGGGGGATTTCCCTTCTCCCACTGTATGGCTATGTATGGGGCTTATAATTTAGAAGCTATACCCGGGACCCTTGTCTCCGATTACCCACCGGACATTCCCGGAGATGGCCGGACATTGCTGAAGAGTCCCGGACATTGCAGAAGATTCCCGAATATTGCCGAAGATTGCCGGACATTCCCGGAAAATGAAGAGACCATCCGCGTATTTGAAGTCTCGTTGACAAGGGATTACTTTCTGTCCACGGAAGCTTCTCCCCGGAAGCGACCGCATCACCGCCAGACATGACCGCATCACCGCGGAGGTATACATCACCAGGGGTCACGTGACCTTTGCAGGAATTATAGTGACCTTGACCTCCACGTTACCTTCACAATGAGTAAATTGGGGTACCAATGAGCGGGAATATGCTGTTTCTATACTACTGTTCGTGCATGTAGAAATTTCCCACCCAGGTATGGATCTAATGTTCTCACACAGGTAGGAATGTCTCGCACAGGTAGAACTCCAACGTTTTAACGCAGGTAGGCTTACAATCGAGCCTATCACCGGACTATAGAGAGAGCCCCCATTACCGTGACCCAACGCAATGAAGCCCAAGTCCGCCGTGTCTTGTATCCCAGACAATCGCAGCGAACGCCGAAGGAGGTGTACAAGGTCGGGGACCCTGTACGGATCAGTAAAGTCAAAGGTCAATTTGAGAAAAGTTACTTGCCCAACTGGAGCGATGAGCACTTCCTGATTAAACGGCGCCTACCCCGACAGCAGCGAGTCTATGAACTGGAAGATCTTCAAGGGGAACCGTTGCTAGGGACGTTTTACGAGACGGAATTACCGCCTGTCGTAAAAACACAGCAAGACTACTACACGGTAGAGCAGATTTTGAAAACGCAACGTCGACGTGGCAAACTGTTTCATTTCGTGAAATGGCAAGGCTGGCCCAGTTCCTCAATTCCTGGGTCGCTGCCAACTAGGTGAAACGACTATAAAGCCAGACACCACTGCCGTCATCCTTCATTCCACGTCCGACCACAGTGCTATGGACAAACAGCAGCTGCCTCTGAACACAGCGTCTCCCAAAACGCGCAAAGCGCAAGTGGGCTTTCTGGTGATAGTGCTAACCCTGCTGAGTGTGTTGTACGAAGGTGTGTTTTACGACGTCAGCACGTTACTTAACCAACTGAGAACACCAGCCATCAGTGAAACCGATCTACAGATAGCACCAGTCAACCCCGTATCGAGCCCAGTCACCACCACACCCCGTGTACAAACCCCATCGAGCTCCACACCAAGCTCCACACCTACACCAAGAACACCCACTACGTCTGAAAACCCACCGGATTTCATCCCTCACACTGAACAGACAACGACGACCGACGTTGTACCCACCACCATCATCACTCGCAGTGAACAGACAACGACGAACGACGTTGTACCCACCACCACCACTCCAGTTCACTCGTACCAAATTTACAAGAGCGGGTTACCACGACAGCGCATACAGCTCGAACCATGGACCCTCGGTGGCAGCATCCCTTCACTTGCGTCATCGCAGGACCGACGGGCTCCGGCAAAACGCACTTCGTCAGGAAGCTCCTTCAACACGCCGACAGCATGATCACCCCACCCATTGCCCGAGTCGTGTGGTGTTATGGAGAATGGCAGGCAGCGTATGCAGCAATGCCCCATATCACGTTCGTGGAAGGCCTACCCAACCTGGCCGATTTGGAACCGGACACCTTGGTGGTTCTGGATGATCTCATGGCGGAGACTGATGCGCGGGTCACCCAACTCTTTACCAAAGGCAGCCATCATCGACGGCTCAGCATCATCTACATTGTGCAGAATCTGTTCAGTGAAAAACAAAGAACATCGGAACATCAGCTTAAATGCCTACTACCTGGTGATCTTCAAAAACCCGAGAGATACCACTCAACTGCTGCACCTGGCGAGACAGATGTATCCCGGCCGTACACCGTTTGCGTTGGAAGCCTTTAAAGATGCCACAACCCCTCAGCACGGGTATATGCTCTTCGACCTCAAGCAAGCCACCCCCGACCACCTTCGACTACGGACCGGCATCTTTCCCGGAGACACCCACCACGTGTACCTGCAAAAATAATGTAAACACATCCACAGTGGCGCCCCCAGCTGGGGTGTGTGTGTGTTTGATGATGGGGATAATAAAAAGAATTAATACCACAGCATGGTTGACTTTTGTCTCTGTTCTCTGAAGTAGATAAAAAGAGCAGAGTTGTGGGTTCTAGCATTAGTTGTACATGATGTCTGCGCGAGTACGGAAGCACGTTCCGACGCTCCGTGTATTGAAGACGGCCCCACCCGAGTTGGTCCGAACCATTGTACGCGGTGCGGACCCTGACCTTGTACGCTGTCTGTGCGAGATCGGGTACAACCTGTTAAAAGGCAACGTACCACTGACTCCGGCTCAGAAGACCAAGTTGGCCAAGCATAAGACAGGTCTCCGAACCCTAGTCCAGAAGCGAGTCTCTCAAACACAAAAGAAAAAGGTGTTACAGAAAGGCGGCTTTCTCGGGGCCATCTTAGCACCGTTGGCCGCTTCCGTGTTGGGTCCAGTATTGGGTGGACTCTTCGGCCGACAATGAACCACACGAAAAAAATGGTCCTCGTCGAACCACGGTTCCTTCAAAACCTCCAATCGCCCTACCCTGTCCCACCTACGGTGAAGACCATAAACACCCTCGATGGAGAGATGCAACAGATCTTACAGAGACCGGGGTTAAGCGACAGTGAGAAAGTACAACGGTACAATGAGACGCTTCAACGGTACATGACGTTCATGGACCAATACAAAACCCTCTCTACCCCAGCACCACCACCACCACCACGTGACACACCGCCGACCTCAGCACCGCTCCAACAGCTGCCATTACCAGGGGTACCACCCACAGCCCCACAGTGGGTCGAAGACGAAGTGCTGAAGAGTGTACCTGCATCGTTCAAGAAACAAGCTGGCCTGGTATTACAACGGATGAAACACAATCCTAACATGACTTGGAATGATAAAGGCGAACTCCTGGTACAGAATCAGGTGGTCCCCGGGACGCACATGACGGATTTAGTGAATGACCTGATGCGTCAACGCAGGTCGCACACGGATCTTCGAGGATGGGAGGTCTTCGCTCAAGGCTTGAAAGACATGCATGTACCACAGGAATTGGTAGGGAATCCCCACCGCTGGGCCGTTATGCAGCGGACCCAGCAATCGCCGAGTGGCCCACTACCTTCTTGGGAAGCCGAATGGGAACCTGAGTCACCCCCCAAAACACCACCACCACAACGGGCACCTTCTTTTCAGACCTTTAAAAAACCATCCTCGATCAGGACACCCCACATCTCCAGAGCTGTGACACGTAGCAAGTCACCGCGACGAACACGACGCCGGACACAACCGCCCAAGGCCTGGAACACCTATTAAAAGCAACAGCAGCAGCAGGACAGCTCAGTCGCCATGTTTTACCTCACCCTACCCAGTAACAGTTCGCTGGATGTGTTTCCTGACAACACCTTGGCCAAGTACGTCACCCAGTTACCGCAACCGTTGCATTTACCTGGACGATGGAAATGTGGTCTCGTGGATATCCAATACCCTTACTCGTGGTACAACGTGCGAGCCAATGAAGTGTGGTACGAGGTGACCTACGAAGGCAAAAACACCCGACTCACCCTACCCGAAGGCCAATACGATACCCCTCAAGGAGTTCATGCAGGGGCTGACAAGACTGTTGCATTATAAGGCTCTACGGGAGGTCACGAATGTTTCAAAACCCATCAAATCCTTTCCCTTCAAGAATCACGTGGACTTCGATTACAACGCACACAACGCCAAGGCACAGATCCTCCTCACCGCCAACGTGAGTGTCATACTGAGTCCTATCCTACAGCAAATGCTGGGTCTCGCTCACGCGACCTACACGGGTCCATCCGAGGACCATGGCCAGACCCCGATGGATATGAAGTCGGGTATGTACGGACCCTACGTCTACTCGGACGTGGTCGACAACCACATCGTGGGCGATATCAACACACCTCTGTTACGGGTGGTCCCCATTAAAAAGACGTATGGAGATCAAGTCACCCACAGTTTCACTCACATGCTCTACCTACCCGTGCGACAAACCGACATCAACACTATCACGGTGGATATAAGAGATGACACGGGACGACCGGTGGCATTCGAACGAGGAAAAGTGGTGCTGACACTTTTTCGACAAGCACGTTCTCCCCACTTTGTATGATGAAGGTCCCTTACGAGTGTGATGCACGCAGCTATATGGACTATTATGCCCAACAGGCCGGGGGGTGGTCTTCCTGTCTTCAGTGGTGCACGCATGCAACGAGGACATGGGCTGGGGAACATACTCGGGAGCATCGTCAAAACGTTCCTGCGATCGGCAAACAAGCGGTACGCAGTGGACTGCAAGTGGCCGGTGATGTCTTGGGGGGTACGGCACCCAAAGAAGCCTTGAAACGGCGGGCCAAAGAAGCGGGAGGCGTCTTGGTCGCCAAAGCACAACGCACCGTAGGGAATAAAAGACCTGCACCACCGAGACCACGCACCAGTCGACGACCGACCCAGCGACGACGCACATCGAAGACCCAGGATATCTTTTCTTAACCATGTACTTGATCCACGCAGAGTCCTGCCCCTCCACCAACAGTGAATTTGATTTGTGGACCGTGCCGCCCACACAGACCAGTGCCGAACAAGGATTATGGGTGGAGCATCTCCCGCTCTCCAGCATCAACGAACAGGGCCCATCGAGTTCACCATCAGCAATGCGGATACGGCCTATGTGGATTTAGCCCATACGTATTTGTATGTGAAAGCCAAGGTCGTCAATGGGGATGGCTCCAGAATCATCCAAGCTGCAACGGTGGGCCCGACGAATCTCTGGTTGCACTCGATATTTCAACAGGTGGATATTTTCCTCAGCGACAAACTCATCAGTGACTCGACCAACATTTACCCCTATCGAGCCTACATCGAGGCACTGTTGTCGTATGGACGAGAGGCGGGAAAATCTCAGCTGACAGCCGTTTTATTCTACCAGGACACAGCCGAGCACATGGACACGGTGGACAATGAAGGATATAACAAACGGAAGGCTTTCACCGCGAACGGCGCCTCGGTGGATCTCATGGGTCGACTGCACGCAGACATTTTCATGCAAGACCGGTACCTCTTGAACAAGATCCCCATCAAAATCCGACTGATACGGGCGCCTCCGACCTTCGCCTTGATGGCCACTAACGTAGACCGGCATGCAGCTGACTATAAGATTGTCATCCAAGACGCAGTCCTGTATGTCCGAAAAGTGAAACCGAATCCAGCCGTTCAATTGGGACACATGAAAGCCTTGGAAACAAAACCAGCCCAGTACCCTATCCGACGTGTACAAACCAAAGTGTTCTCCGTGCCTGCTGGAAATATGAGCGCCAACAAAGAAAACGTGTTCCTGGGGGAACTACCCAAGCGATTGATCCTGGCCTGTGTGGAAAATACCAGTTTCAGCGGAGCCTATCCAGAGAACCCGTTTGACTTTAAACATTTCGGCATCAATTTTGTGGCCCTGCATGTGGACGGACAACAGGTTCCAGCCACGGCCTTAACACCGAACTTTGGGCGCAGGAATTTCATTCGAGCCTATCAGAGCCTGTTTACAGCCACCGGTCAAATCGACCAGGACGAAGGGAATATGATCAGTCGGGAGAACTACGCGAACGGATACACGTTGTTCTGTTTCGATCTGACCCCTACCTTAGAGAACGACCATCAGCTGGCCCTGGCCAAGCAAGGCAATTTACGGTTGGAAATCCACTTTGCACGAGCCCTCGGGACCACCGTCAATGTGATCTGCTACGCCGAGTTTGACAACATCATTCAAGTGGACAAGGCGCGCAACGTCCTGTGTGACTTCTCCACCTAACATGGATACAGACCAGATAACCATCGTGCTGGAGAATGACCCAGGGACACGTATGGTCTTTCAAGGGGTGTTCGCCCGAGATGTGTTCCCATTAGACCGTATGTATCCTGCTGCTTACGTTCTCAACACGGACCCGATGGATCGGCCCGGTGAACATTGGGTGGCCTTGTACTTTGACCCGTGCGGCCTGCCACCCCTCCATCCCGATTTAACAGTCTTCATGGATCAAGGCACAGAGACGTGGTGTTGAAACAGTCAAACGTTGCAAAGCCTGACCAGTAGCGTGTGCGGACAATATTGCTTGTTTTACCTGTACCATCCATACCGGGGCAGAACCTTATCTACTATCGTACAGATGTTTGACGAGTACCCCAAGGCCGAGGACCGCGATGTACTCATATATGACTGGGCCGTCCATCATTTCAATGTACAAGCCCCGTTCTGGGCTTAAGTTCTTTCAATGTACAAGCCCCCTGTTCTGGGCTTAAGTTTACAAGCCCCCTGTTCTGGGCTTCAGTTTTCACGTGGTTGTTCTCACGTTGTTGTTGTTACTGAATAAAAAAATGAGATCTCACCAAAAAACCCTGTCTTGTGTGTTTTCCATATGAGCATAATGCATGAAACTGGCTTTGAACACCGTATTAGCCAATCAGTGGCCTAGAATGGGGCCAAGGGTAACCCATCCATGTCCAGAAAACATTACCCGGGTGTACAAGAACCTGGATGTAGGCGCGGACGTAGGCGAAAGCATCCTAGTACCCGGATGGAGGCGCAGACGTGAGCGAAATTCTAGTACCCGCCCATTGGTTCTTTTTATCGATCGCTCATTGGCTCTTTTTCTCGACCGCTGATTGGTCCAAATGGAACTGCCCATCCTTCCCAGGTTAATTTACAATCCGCTTTTTGGGTTCAAGCTCTGTATATCGATGCCGCAACATTGTTGCCGAACCTTGCCGAAAGGGAGACCTTTGACCTTTTGACCTGGATGTGACCTTTGACCCGACATTCATCCGCGCACTGCCGGTGATGACGCGCGCGCGCGCGCGCTGCGGCCGGAGTAACCCGCGCGCTGCGGCCGGGGCGGGCCGGAAAAAACCCCCACAGACAGGTCAGTACATGCATTCCTATCATGTTCCCAGGTCACACCCCATTCACACAGACCCTCGTGCATACCCGGATGCAGGCG
This sequence comes from Hanleya hanleyi, assembly GCA_036873755.1. NCBI lineage: Eukaryota > Metazoa > Mollusca > Polyplacophora > Lepidopleurida > Hanleyidae > Hanleya > Hanleya hanleyi. Next base: position 25,499 of record JAVTVY010020908.1, read on the forward strand.
CAGATGTCAGCGAAATTCTGGCGGGAAAACCCCCACAGACAGGTCAGTACATGTCCTATCATGTTCCAAGGTCACGCCCCATTCACCCAAACCGGAAGTGACGTCATACCCCTAATTTTACATGCACCCATCCATGACTGGATGCCCCTTCACGAATGCCTCATTTTGATACATCACTCGACTCCATCGGACCATTAGTGGCCCACCTAGACCGCAAAAACGTCTATTTCCACACCCGTTTCCCACAATTCCCTGTTTGCGCATGCGCAGAATGTGGACAACGGCCGAGACACTACTCCAGGCGGTTGCTCCCTCACATATGCTTCACATGGATACCTCACTCGACTCCATCGGCCCATTAGTGGCTCGCCTAGGCCCCAGAACGTCTATTTCCATACACTTTCTCTACTGCGCATGCGCAGAATGACGTCAGTTCCATGTCACACCCAGCCCGTTGGATACTCCCTCACGTATGCTTTACATTGATACCTCACTCGATCCAATCGGCCCAATAGTGGCCCACCTAAACCCCAACACGTCTATTTCTATACTACGGCCAGACTGCGCATGCGCAGACTACTGACAACGAACGACGCACTAGCCCAGGCGGATGCTCCATCACGACAGCTTCAAAATAAGACCTCATACGACACCATAGGATCATTAGGGGCTCACCTAAACCATAAAACTTCTATTTCCACACCCTTTCCAAGAATTCCCTGTCTGCGCATGCGCAGAATGTGGACAACGGCCGAAACACTAGTCCAATCGGATTCCCCCTCACATATGCTTCACATGGATACCTCACTCGACTCCATCGGCTCATTAGTGGCTCACCTAGATCCCAAAACGTCTATATTCATAAACTTTGTCTATTGAGCATGCGCAGAATGACGATATTCCGATCCCACATCCACCCAGTGGGATGTCCCATCACATAGGCTTCACATTGATACCTCACTCGACCCCATCGGTTCATTAGTGGCCCACCTAGACCCCAAAACGGCTATTTCCATACACTTTGTCTACCGCGCATGCGCAGAATGACGATATTTCAACCCCACACCCAGCCCATCGGATGCGCCTTCACGAATGCTTCACATTGATACCTCATACGACTCCATCGACCCACTAGTGGCCCACCTAGACCCCAAAACGTCTATTTCCATACACTTTGTCTATAGATTTAATATGCATTCCTAGTACCCGTTCTCTGCATGGCAGAACTGTACAACCCAGAACAAGTCTGGACATGCCTTGATCTCGGGGAGCCAGGTGTTCGGCACGTGAGCTCACTCACGCAGACGCCAGACCAGGTGTTCACGGTCGCCGCAACATTGTAGCGAACGTGCAACATTGTTGCAATTCGGGGAGCCAGGTGTTCGGCACGTGAACTCACTCACGCAGACGCCAGACCAGGTGTTCACGATGCCGCAACATTGTAGCGAACGTGCAACAATGTTGCATTTCGGGGAGCCAGGTGTTCGGCACGTGACAACCCCCAGCCCAAGCAGACGACAGCGAAATTCTGGCGGGAAAACCCCCACAGACAGGTCAGTACATGTCCTATCATGTTCAAAAATGACCATCCCCATACCCCATACAGGCCTGCATATTGTATAATACAGACCCCTATTGTAGGGGTAATCGAAAAGACACGGACCTGACCGAAGAGACACGGACCTCATACAAGACACGGACCTCACCGAAGAGACACGGACCTGACCGAAGAGACACGGAGGTGAACGACATTGTGGAAAACCCCCACAGACAGGTCAGTACATATCCTATCATGTTCACAGGTCACGCCCCATTCACCCAGACCGGAAGTGACGTCATACGGGACTGGTGGCGCCCCCTGGCGGAAAAAGGGGAACCAAGAGTTACCTCCCTGGAAAATGTTGCTTGAAATCAGTAGACACTACTACTGATATAGTCATTTTAATACGTATACCCCCATTTTAAAAGTAGATAGATGCAATCCAATGGTTCTTGTATTTTCCTAATTTTTCTAGCATACGGCAATAGGTTTCACCACCACATCCTACCTCATCTGAAAGAATAGAGTCTAAGCTTTCAATAGTTTGCCTCTGTGTACAGGGGGTGCATTTTATTCCCCAAAACAGGGTCCCGGCCGCTCGTCTATAATGTTCTCTCCCCGGTAGAAATATCACATTCCGGTATAAATTTAATTGTTCTCATGCAGGGAGGAATGCCTCACCCAGATATAAATGTAATGTTCTAACACAGGTAGAGTTTAATGTTTTAACACAGATATAAATGTACTTCTCTCACGCAGGTGGAAATCTCTGACCAGGTGGAAATGTAATGTTCTCTCGGAGGTGCAAATGTCTCACCCATTATGTAATATTATTAGGTAGGTAGAAATGTCTCACCCAGGTAGAAATATCTCATCCCGGTAGAAATGTAATGTTCTCAGACAGGTAGAAATGCCTCATCGGGAAAGGATTGTAATGTTCTGATACAGGTAGAAATGTAATGTTCTCAGACAGGCAGAAATGTCTCGCCCAGATAGAAATGTTATGTTCTAATACAGGTAGAATTTAATGTTTTAACACAGGTAGAAATGTCTTACCCAGATAGAAATGTAATGTTTTAATACAGCTAGAATTTGGTCCTTTAACACAGGTAGAAATGTAAACGTTCTCACGCAGGGAGAAATGTGTCTCCCAGGTGGAAATGTAATGTTCCAACACAGGTGGGGATGTATTGGTCTAAGTAGTATACAAAGGGCAAATTGAGTCTCATTGACCTCAGAAATTTGCATAATTGAGGAGGAAACGAGGAGGTGACAGCCAATGAAAAGCGAGTAAAATTTGACCTCAGAAATTTGCATATGACGTCACATGTTCTGTGGATGTGTGTACAAAATGGCGGCGTGTGTGTACATGTGGAAAAGGGGATGTATTCCTCCGCGGTGATGCGGTCGTGGCGGTGATGCGGTCTGCTTCCGCGGAGAAAAAGTAGTCCCTAGACTGGAAATACGCTGCATGGTCCGATGGGGTCGAGTGAGGTATACAAAATGGCGGCGTGTGGAGTGGTCAAAATGGCGGCCTGTGTGGGGTGGTCAAAATGGCGGCGTGTGGGGTGGTCAAAATGGCGGCGTGTGGGGTGGTCAAAATGGCGGCGCAAGGGAGCGAACGAGGCGGTGGGGAGGTCACGGGGAGAAAAAACCCTCACATTACCCTAAAAAAACCCTCTAAGCCATATAATAATAATAAACATAATCTATAGGTGTTGTACCATGTTAATAGGATCAGTCTAGCATCTGTATCACCCTAGGGTCGAGCGTTTATTGTCCCGTGTATCTCCGCAGAAAATCAACAAACAAAATGGCGGCTCCAGGATGGTGTGGGGACGCCCTTTCCACATCACGGCGTCGATCATAGCGCCATCTGCACACACTGACGCAAGGGAGACAACTCGTGTGGCCCAAGGGTATGGAAATAGCCGTTTTGGAGCTAGGGGAGTTACTACTGGTCCAGTGGGGTCGAGTGATGTATCAAAGTAAAGCCTATGTGAGGGGGCATCTGATGGGCTGGGTGTGGGGTTGAACTAGCGTCATTCTGCGCATGCGCGGCGGCCCAAGGGTATGAAAATAGCCGTGTTGGAGCTAGCGAAGCCACTAATGGTCCAGTGGGATCGAGTGATGTATCAATGTGAAGCATAGGTGAAGGGGCATCTGACTGGACTAGGGGGGTTGAACTAGCGTCATTCTGCGCATGCGCGGTGGCCCAAGGGTATGGAAATAGCCGTGTTGGAGCTAGCGAAGCCACTAATGGTCCAGTGGGGTCGTATGAGGTATCAAAGTGAAGCTTAGGTGAGGGGGCATCTGACTGGACTAGTGGGGTTGAACTAGCGTCATTCTGCGCATGCGCGGTGGCCCAAGGGTATGAAAATAGCCGTTTCGGGAGCTAGGGGAGTTACTCATGGGCCGATGGGGTCATATGAGGTATCAAAGTGAAGCCTATGTGAAGGGGCATCTGATGGGCTGGGTGTGGGGTTGAAATACCGGCCTTCTGCGCATGCGCGGTGGCCCAAGGGTATGGAAATAGCCGTGTTGGGAGCTAGGGGAGTTACTCATGGTCCAATGGGGTCATATGAGATATCAAAGTGAAGCCTTCGTGAAGGAGCATCTGACTGGACTAGCGGCTTGGGCGTTGTCACCATTCTGCGCATGCGCATAGACGTTTTGGGATGTAGGGGAGCCCCTAATGGTCCAATGGGGTCGAGTGAGGTATCAAAGTGAAGCCTAGGTGAAGGGGCATCTGATGGGTTGGGTGTGCGGTAGGAATATCATTCTGCGCATCCGCAGATGCAATGCGGAGCTCTCGTCCAATCAGAAGCGTGTATTTCAAATCCGCCACGGAGCTCTCGTCCAATCAGAAGCGAGTATTTTGACCCGGTGCATTATGGGACATATCCAAGATGGCGGCACGTATGTTCAAGATGGCGGCACATCCGGTGTCGAAAACTGGCCATTTTGTCGGGATGTGGTCACCTAGTGTCGAAAACTGGACCCTGTATGGGTCCCGCTAGACGTGTTGGAGCTAGGGGAGCCACGAATGGTCCAATGGAGTTGAGCGAGGTATCAAAGTGAAGCATTCGTGAAGGGGCATCAGATGGGCTGGGTGGGTGCATGTAAAAATTTTCCTGAAAAAACCGGAACACGGACTTTATCGAAAAATCCGGGAAAATCCCTATCACCTCTAGCCAAAAGGACTAATATTGGTGCCCGGGCTTAATGGGACCTGCCTATCAAGTCAATGGGGTGATGTGAATAACAACAAGTTCAGCAATGTTCATACAGTTTATTATCCCCAATGTTACATCATACCCAGGCTGGGGGAGCCGCCCTGGGTATGCTTAGTATGTTCACAGCAAAACAAATTGAAATATCAAACACCATGTTTTATTATTTAACGCACCGTCACATTAGGTACAAGTGTTTACTGAGCTCAAGTCAATGATCAGCATGTAGACATAGAGAGTATGTACGACATGTTATGGTATTCATCAGTGCACGAGTGACGCATTCAACCGATGGCGGTGGTGAATCACCTTGGTAAGGAAAAATGTAACATTGGTCACCCTCTTCACTGTCCACTTGGTGTTGGGCCGTTGTTGTTGGGCCCATCCCAAGACATCCAATTGTTCCACTTTGTCCAGCATCATCTCTAGAGACCTCCGGTCAATGATGGTAAACGGTTGGTCGTACACTGGGTGGATGGCACTGGAATAGAAATAGCGCAATTCACCCGTCATCTTATGGCATAAGATGTACCCAAATGCTACATTTAACGTGAAGGCCGTAGGTTGGTCATTGAAGATGGTTTCCACGTAGCTGCGTAGACGGGTGAGCTTGGTCAGTGGGAAATTGTAGATATCTTGAATAGGGCGATGACGGTGGAAACAGTGCCGTGTCATGGTCCAATGGCGCCGAGAGATGTCACTCTCTGGATGATATTCGGGTAAGAGATCGCTAGGAACATTTATGGGCTCGTCCAGAAAATGTTCGATGTATGACGTATCACTCGAAACCGTAACGGTGGGGTCCGGCTGGAAATCCAGGCTCTTCCCAACTGTGGGTATAGGCGGGCTCTCCGTCATCGCATCACCAGTGGCGTTCGTCTCCCCGGGCTTATCTTCACTGGGTCTGACCTTCCGCGGCTCCTCTTCAGTAGGAAGTTGTCGCCAAAACCGTGGAGACGGGGCATGAATCAAACGCTGATGCCGTCTCAACTGACTGCGTCGTTTGAAGAGTTGACCACAATCCTTACATTGTTCCGTCGCGCCCTCGTGGAATGAGCGTTCGTGGCGCAGTAAATCATCCTCCCGATTAAATGACCGTGCGCAGGTTATACGAGTATACCGTGCATCGTTGTGGGTGGAGGCCTCGTGGCGTCGTAAATTATCTAGACGAGTAAACTGCTTCTGGCAAGTTGTGCAAGTGAACATCTTGGTGGTTGACAGAGAGTCTGATGAAACGGCAAGGCCGCTCCCCTTTTATAGCACGCTAGCTGGTGATCTATTTTTAGCACACTCTACCCCAAGTCGAGGATCGAGACTGGTGTACTGGTGTACGACTGAGCCGCATTGCACGCGCGCACATGAAGACCCTCATACATACCCAATGCAGGCGCAGACGCGAAATGCCCGGATGATAGACACGGACGTCACCGATCCGAAAAGACACGGACTTTACCGAAAAGACACGAACTTTACCGAAAAGACACGGACGTACCCGAAAAGACACGGACGTACACGAAAAGACACGAAGGTGAACGCCATTGTGGGAAACCCCCACAGAGAGGTCAGTAAATGCATTTCTATGTTGTTCACGCATAATAAAAGGATTGATCTGTAATCTGTGTTGTTGTTGTTGTTGTTCTCTTTTTTGGACTAACCCATCAGAATAGTACGTATCACGGACTACACCCGACGTCTAGGCGCACATGTGTGACATGGTCTATAAAACACGTCCCTCGGGATCCCACACCTTCATTTCTACGGTTGCAGAGCCATGACGGAGATCCAGCCCTATGCGACTCGCATTTTACAGCATGCCACCGTGGTGAATTCATTCACGGGTTACCGTGCAGTGGTCCGGTCCATGTTTGCAGATGGCGACGACAACGAGGGGCGACGCCAGATCCTGAACGAGTTCACAGAAGCGGTCCTCCACAGAGTGCACTCGATGGAGAGGCGTGCCATCACTCACCACTACTGGACTATGACAGCCATCCTTGATGCTCGGGCTATGGACCAGGAACGCTCACGCCGGAACCAGCGCCGGCTGGTTGGCCTCACACTAGTCTGTGCCCTATTGACCGTGGAGCTGTGGTATTGACAGTGGGGACTATAAATACGAGGGTGAGACAGAGTGTGTGTCATTCAACGATCGTGATTGGACCAAGCATGTCACCCGTCCTACGAGCCATCCTGCCCCTTACACCCCGGGTGGGGTTACACGTCTATAAAGATAAAGCCACCCTCGTGGAAGACCGTGGAGTTTGCTGGTCGCCCGCTGAGACCGTATCGAATACGGTTACGCTACACCGTGACGGCTGGACCAAATTTAAACGGGTGTTGAGCGGCGAGCTCGATGGACACGTCATCCACATAGACAATGCCATCTACGTATACCAAGATGCTACGCGAAGCTTCACCCTAGACCCCGATCTGTGGACAGCCTTCGAGAAAGTGGTGCCTATCGTGGACCAGCTGTTTACACCGGACGAGCGGTCATCAGACGAGTTGGAGTGGGCTCGTGCCCTGAGAGAATCGGCGGCAGAACCCAATGAACAACTGTCTAGCCATGAACCCGACGACGAGGCCATTGATTACCCGGCTACACTCAACCAGCCCAGTGATATGACCACCTGATCCTTTTGATCTCACGGGGTTCTCCCTATAAATACGAGAGACAGTCAAATCTGGTACCATTCACGTACTGACCATGGCGGAGCATATGATACTGGCGTATCTCAGCTTGACCCCCGAGGTTTTCCTGCACGTGTATGCGGATACGGTCGATATCATGGAGGAGGTGGGAGACATCTGTAATGCGGATCCTACACAACCGTGCCCGGCTCACATTCGTCTGTCCCGAGAGGGCTGGACCAAATTCAAACGGGTGTTGTCTGGTGAACTGGACGGCGACCTCATCCACTTGTGTCACGATGTGTACATCCGACGCGGCCCTTTCTTTGCTCAATTGGCTCGGCTAGATGGGGGTACAGTGCATTTTACCCTTCACCCTGATCTATGGTCTGCATTGGAAGATGCCGTGGTAGATGTGGATGAAGTGCTTATCAAGCGGTCATCAGACGAGTTGGACTGGTCATTTGCCATGGACACTGTGAAAGCCAATGAAGAAAATCAGAAAGAAACTCCGGCCCAAGATATACCCGTTATAAATAAACGATAGAGCCAGGGTGCATCATCATTTTGTCACCATGAAGCGCTGGGAGAAGGTGCTGGATAACTTATACTACAATCCCGACAGTCCGGCGGCCTATAGTGCATTGTCGGCTCTCTATCGAGCGGCCAAACCCCAGGGGATACAACGTGCCCAAGTCCGAGATTGGTTAAGAAGACAAGACACCTATACCTTACATCGATCTGTCCGTCGCCATTTTCTACGGAACCGGGTCATCGTGGGAGGAATAGATGCCCAGTGGCAAGCGGATTTGGTCGATATGAGCGCCTTTGCCAAACACAACGATGAGAATCGGTATATCTTGACGTGCATCGATATCCTATCCAAGTATGCGTGGGTGGTACCCATCCGGACGAAAACGGGGGCAAATCTCATAGCGGCGTTCAAAGACATCTTCAAGACCGGGCGCAAACCTTTGTATTTGCAAACCGACGAAGGCACGGAATTCCTCAACAGACCGTTCCAAGCCTTTCTGAAACAGAAGGTGTTTTTCTTCCATACGTACAACGAGACCAAGGCTTCCGTGGTGGAAAGGTTCAACAGGACATTCAAAGGCCGCATGTATAAATATTTCACCTATAAGAATACAAGGCGGTACATCGATGTTCTCCCGAAACTGGTGAGGGGTTACAATCGAGCCTATCATCGGAGTATAGAGAGAGCCCCCATTACCGTGACCCAACGCAATGAAGCCCAAGTCCGGCGTGTCTTGTACCCCAGGCCATCGCAGCGAACGACGAAGGCGGTGTACAAGGTCGGGGACCCTGTACGGATCAGTAAAGTCAAGGGCAAGTTCGAGAAAAGTTACTTGCCCAACTGGAGCGATGAGCACTTCCTGATTAAACGGCGCCTACCCCGACAGCGGCGAGTCTATGAACTGGAAGATCTCCAAGGGGAAACGTTGCTGGGGACGTTTTACGACACGGAATTACAGCCTGTTGTAAAAACACAGCAAGACTACTACACGGTGGAGCAGATTTTGAAAACGGAACGTCGACGTGGCAAACTGTTTCATTTCGTAAAATGGCAAGGCTGGCCCAGTTCCTTCAATTCCTGGGTCGCTGCCAACCAGGTGAAACGACTATAAAGCCAGACACCACTGCCGTCCTCCTTCATTCCACGTCCGACCACAGTGCTATGGACAAACAGCAGCTGCCTCTGAACACAGCGTCTCCCAAAACGCGCAAAGCACAAGTGGGCTTTGGGGTGCTATTGCTAACCCTGCTGAGTGTGTTGTACGGAGGTGTGTTTTACGACGTAGCCTATGTCAGCACGTTACTTAACCAACTGAGAACACCAGCCACCAGTGAAACCGGTCTACAGAGAGCACCAGTCGTATCGAGCCCAGTCATCACCACCACACCCCCTGTACAAGCCACAACGAGCTCCACACCATGCTCTACACCTACACCAAGTACGCCCACTACGTCTGAACACCCACCGGATTTCATCCCTCACAGTGAACCGACAACGACGACCCACGTTGTACCCACCCCCATCATCATCCCTGACAGTGAACAGACAACGACGACCGACGTTGTACCCACCACCACTCCAGTTCACTCGTACGAAATTTACAAGAGCGGGTTACCACGACAACGGATACACCTCGAACCATGGACCCTGGGTGGCAGCATCCCTTCACTTGCGTCATCGCAGGACCGACGGGCTCCGGCAAAACGCACTTCGTCAGGAAGCTCCTTCAACACGCCGACAGCATGATCACCCCACCCATTGCTCGAGTCGTGTGGTGTTACGGAGAATGGCAGGAAGCGTATGCAGCAATGCCCCATATCACGTTCGTGGAAGGCCTACCCAACCTGGCCGATTTGGAACCCGACACCTTGGTGGTTCTGGATGATCTCATGGCGGAGACGGATGCGCGGGTCACCCAACTCTTTACCAAAGGCAGCCATCATCGACGGCTCAGCATCATCTACATTGTGCAGAATCTGTTCAGTAAAAACAAAGAACATCGGAATATCAGCTTAAATGCCCACTACCTGGTGGTCTTCAAAAACCCGAGAGATACCACTCAACTGCTGCACCTGGCCAGACAGATGTATCCCGGCCGCACACCGTTTGCGTTGGAAGCCTTCAAAGATGCCACAACCCCTCAGCACGGGTATATGCTCTTCGACCTCAAGCAAGCCACCCCCGACCACCTTCGACTACGGACCGGCATCTTTCCCGGAGAGGCCCACCACGTGTACATGCAAAAATAATGTAAACACACCCACAGTGGCTCCCCCAGCTGGGGTCTGTGTGTTTGATGATGGGGAATAATAAAAAGAATGAATACCACAGCAGGGTTGACTTTGTCTCTGAGGTAGATAAAAAGAGCAGCGTTGTGGGTTCTGGCATTAGTTGTACAGGATGTCTGCGCGAGTACGGAAGCACGCTCCCACGCTCCGTGTATTGAAGACGGCCCCACCCGAGTTAGTCCGAACCATTGTACGCGGTGCGGACCCTGACCTTGTACGCTGTCTGTGCGAGATCGGGTACAACCTGTTAAAAGGCAACGTACCACTGACTCCGGCTCAGAAGACCAAGTTGGCCAAGCATAAGACAGGTCTCCGAACCTTAGTCCAGAAGCGGGTCCCTCAAACACAAAAGAAAAAGGTGTTACAGAAAGGCGGCTTTCTCGGGGCCATCTTAGCACCGTTGGCCGCTTCTGTGTTGGGTCCAGTATTGGGTGGACTCTTCGGCCGACAATGAACCACACGAAAAAAATGGTCCTCGTCGAACCACGGTTCCTGCAAAACCTCCAATCACTCTACCCTGTCCTACCTACGGTGAAGACCATAAACACCCTCGATGGAGAGATGCAACAGATGTTACAGAGACCGGGGTTAAGCGACAGTGAGAAAGTACAACGGTACAATGAGACGCTTCAACGGTACATGACGTTCATGGACCAATACAAAACCCTGTCTACCCCAGCAACAGCACCACCACCACCACCACCACCACCACGTGACAGACCGCCGACCTCAGCACCGTTCCAACAGCCGCCATTACCAGTGGTAGCCCCCACAGCCCCACAGTGGGTGGAAGACGAAGTGCTGAAGAGTGTACCTGCATCGTTCAAGAAACAAGCTGGCCTGGTATTACAACGGATGAAACAGAATCCTAACATGACTTGGAGTGATAAAGGTGAACTCCTGGTACAGAATCAGGTGGTCCCGGGGACCCACATGACGGATTTAGTGAATGATCTGATGCGTCAACGCAGATCGCACACGGATCCTCGAGGATGGGAGGTCTTCGCTCAAGGCTTGAAAGACATGCATGTACCACAGGAATTGGTGGGGAACCCCCCCCGCTGGGCCTTTATGCAATCACCGACTCGTGCACCACGACTCTCACCACAACCTTGGGAAGCCGACTGGGAACCGGAGTCACCCCCCAAAACTCCACCACCACAACGGGCACCTTCTTTTCAGACCTTTAAAAAACCACCCTCGATCAGGACACCCCACCTCTCCAGAGCCGTGACACGTAGCAAGTCAACGCGACGAACACGACGCCGGACGCAACCGCCCAAGGCCTGGAACACCTATTAAAACCAACAGCAGCAGCAGGACAGCTCAGTCGCCATGTTTTACCTCACCCTACCCAGTAACAGTTCGCTGGATGTGTTTCCTGACAACACCGTGGCCAAGTACGTCACCCAGTTACCGCAACCATTGCATTTACCTGGCCGGTGGGAATGTGGCCTGGTGGATATCCAATACCCTTACTCGTGGTACAACGTGCGAGCCAATGAAGTGTGGTACGAGGTGACCTACGAAGGCAAAAACACCCGACTCACCCTGCCCGAAGGCCGATACGATACCCCCAAGGAGTTCATGGGTGGGCTGTCAAGACTGTTGCATTATAAGGCTCTACGGGAGGTGACGAATACTTCAAAACCCATCAAAGCCTATCCCTTCAAGAATCACGTGGACTTCGATTACAACGCACACAACGACAAGGCAGAGCTTATCGTCACCGGCAAGGCGAGTGTCGTACTGAGTCCTATCCTACAGCAAATGCTGGGTTTCGATCTAAAGACGTTCGCTGGTCCCACCGAACACCATGGCGAGATGCCGATGGATATGAAGTCGGGTATGTACGGACTCTACGTCTACTCGGACGTGGTGGACAACCACATCGTGGGCGATATCAACACACCTCTGTTACGGGTGGTCCCCATTAAAAAGACGTATGGAGGTCAAGTCACCCACAGTTTCACCCACATGCTCTACTTGCCCGTACGACAAACTGACATCAACACGATCACGGTGGATATAAGAGATGACACGGGACGACCGGTGGCATTCGAACGAGGAAAAGTGGTGCTGACACTTCATTTTCGACAAGCACGTGCTCCCCACTTTGCATAATGAAAGTACCTTACGAGTGCGATGCACGCAGCTATGCCGACTATTATGCCCAACAGGCCGGGGGTGGCTTTCCGGTCTTTAGCGGTGCACGCATGCAACGAGGACATGGACTGGGGAACATACTCGGCAGCATCGTCAAAACGTTCCTGCCCTTGGTGACGCGTGGGGTGAAAGCAATCGGCAAACAAGCGGTACGCAGTGGACTGCAAGTGGCCGGTGATGTCTTGGGGGGTACGGCACCCAAAGAATCCTTGAAACGGCGGGCCAAAGAAGCGGGAGGCGTCTTGGTGGCCAAAGCACAACGCACCGTAGGGAATAAAAGAGCTGCCCCACCGAGACCACGCACCAGTCGACGACCGACCCAGCGACGACGCACATCGAAGAAGACAAAGGATATCTTTTCTTAAAACATGTCCTTGATCCACGCCGAGTCCTGCCCCTCCACCAACAGTGAATTTGATTTGTGGACCGTGCCGCCCACACAGACCAGTGTCGAACAAGGATTATGGGTGGAGCATCTCCCGCTCTCCAGCATCAACGAAACCGGGCCCATCGAGTTCACCATCAGTAATGCGGATACGGCCTATGTGGATTTAGCCCATACCTACTTGTATGTGAAAGCCAAGGTGGTCAATGGAGCTGGCACCAGAATCGCTGACCAAGCAACGGTGGGCCCGACGAATCTCTGGCTGCACTCGATGTTTCAGCAGGTGGATATTTTTCTCAGCGACAAACTCATCAGTGACTCCACCAACACGTACCCCTATCGAGCCTACATCGAGACACTGTTGTCGTATGGCCGAGAGGCTAAAAAATCTCAGCTGACAACCGCTTTATTCTACAAGGACACGCCCGAGCACATGGACACGGTGGACAATGGGGATATAACAAACGGCAGGCTTTCACTGCGAACAGGGCCTCGGTGGATATGATGGGTCGACTGCACGCAGACATGTTCATGCAAGACCGATACCTCTTGAACAAGATCCCCATCAAAATCCGACTAATACGGGCGCCTCCGACCTTCGCCTTGATGGCCACTAACGTAGAGGGGCATGCAGCGGACTATAAGATTGTCATCCAAGACGCAGTGCTGTATGTCCGAAAAGTGAAACCGAATCCAGCCGTTCAATTGGGACACATGAAAGCCTTGGAAACAAAACCAGCCCAGTACCCTATCCGACGTGTACAAACCAAAGTGTTCTCTGTGCCTGCTGGAAATATGGGCGCCAACAAAGAAAACCTGTTCCTGGGGAACTACCCAAGCGATTGATCCTGGCCTGTGTGGAAAATACCAGTTTCAACGGAGCCTACCCAGAGAATCCGTTTGACTTTCAACATTTCGGCATCAATTTTGTGGCCCTGCATGTGGATGGACAACAGGTGCCAGCCACGGCCTTAACACCGAACTTTGGGCGGAGGAATTTCATTCGAGCCTATCAGAGCCTGTTTACAGCTACCAGTCAAATCAACCAGGACGAAGGGAATATGATCAGTCGGGAGGACTACGCGAACGGATACACGTTGTTCTGTTTCGATCTGATCCCCACCTTAGAGAACGACCATCAGCTGGCCCTGGCCAAGCAAGGCAATTTACGGTTGGAAATTCACTTTGCACGAGCCCTCGGGACCACCGTCAATGTGATCTGCTACGCCGAGTTTAACAACATCATTCAAGTGGACAAGGCGCGCAACGTCCTGTGTGACTTCTCCACCTAACATGGATACAGACCAGATAACCACCGTGCTGGAGAATGACCCAGGGACACGTAGGGTCTTTCAAGGGGTGTTCGTCCGAGATGTGTTTCCATTAGACCGTATGTATCCTGCTGCTTACGTTCTCAACACGGACCCGATGGATCGGCCCGGTGAACACTGGGTGGCCGTGTACTTGACAGAACAGCAGGGCGAATACTTTGACCCATACGGCCTGCCACCCCTCCATCCCGATTTAACAGACTTCATGGATCAAGGCACAGAGACGTGGTGTTGGAGCAGTCAAACGTTGCAAAGCCTGGCCAGTAGCGTGTGCGGACAATATTGCTTGTTTTACCTGTACCATCGATGCCGGGGAAGACCCTTATCTACCATCGTACAGATGTTTGACGAGTACCCCAAGGCCGAGGACCACGATGTACTCGTCTATGACTGGGCCGCCCATCATTTCAATGTACAAGCCCCGTTCTGGGCTTAAGTTAATTACAAGCCCCTTGTTCTGGGCTTAAGTTTACAAGCCCCTTGTTCTGGGCTTCAATGTGCAAGCCCCTTGTTCTGGGCTTCAATTAATTACAAGCCGCTTGTTCTGGGCTTCAGTTTTCACGTGATTGTTCTCACGTTGTTGTTGTTGTTCACTGAATAAAAAAATGAGATCTCACCAAAAAACCCCGTCTTGTGTGTTTTATTCATAATGCATCAATGCCCAATATGGAGATTCAGTCAAACTGAAATCAGTGGTGTAGGATGGGGCCAAAATGTAACCCATCAAGGTTAGAATGCAAGAGCACTATAGTAAAATAGAGAGCCAACGAAATCAGCCCACAGACCAAGTACGTGTTTTGGTCTAGGTTTGGAGCGGGCATTTCATTGAGGTGCGTGTATACGGTGAGTGAAGGCTCGTCCAACACGTATAGATTATGTTTATGACTATAAGTTCTAGGTAACCCATCAAGGTTAGAATGCAAGAGCACTATAGTAAAATAGAGAGCCAATGAAATCAGCCTACAGACCAAGTACGTGTTTTTGGTCTAGGTTTGGAGCGGGCATTTCATTAAAGTGCGTGTATACGGTGAGTTAAGACTCGTCCAACACGTATAGATTATTACTATAAGTTCTATGAACATAATGCATGAAACTGGTTTTGAACACCGTATTAGCCAATCAGTGGCCTAGAATGGAGCCAAAGCTAACCCATCCATGTCCAGAAAACATTACCCGGGTGTACAAGAACCCGGATGTAGGAGCGGACGTCAGCGAAAGCACACCATGAGTACCCCAATTCGATTGGCTGATTGTTCGACCGCTGATTGGTTCTTTTTCTCGACCGCTGATTGGCTCTTTTTCTCGACCGCTGATTGGTCCAAATGGAACTGCCCATCTTTCCCAGGTTCATCTAGAATCCCCTTTTTTGTGCTCAAGCTCTGACTATAGCGATGCCGCAACATTGTGTCATTGGACATTGGACCGTCTGACCTGGAGGTGACCCTTTGACCTGACATGCGTCCGCGCGGGCACTGCCGGGGATGACGCGCGCGCTGCGGCCGGAGAACCCGCGCGCGCGCTGCGGGGCGCCGGGGCGGGGGAACACCCCGGAGGGTTGAACATACGGATGTCTAAGAGGAAACATTGGAACTCTTCTATGTTTGGAGATAGTTTTAGTGAAAAACCCAGAAGTGACGTCACAACCCACACGTGACCTGCGCAGCAGAATGGAAACGACACCCTAGTGTAACTCCCTCACCTAGGCTTCACATGGATACATCACTCGATACCATCGACCCACTAGGGGCCCACCTACATCCCAACACGTTTATTTCTATACTACGGCCAGACTGCGCATGCGCAGAATGCCGCTAGTTCAACCCCACACCCAGCCCATCAGATGCCCCTTCACGAATGCTTCACTTTGATACCTCACTCGACCCCATTGGACCATTCGTGGCTCCCCTAGCTCCCAACACGTCTAGCGGGACCCATACAGGGTCCAGTTTTCGACACTAGGAGACCACATCCCGACAAAAATGGCCAGTTTTCGACACCGGATGTGCCGCCATCTTGAACATACGTGCCGCCATCTTGGATATGTCCCATAATGCACCGGGTCAAAATCTTCGCTTCTGATTGGACGAGAGCTCCGTGGCGGGTTTGAAATACTCGCTTCTGATTGGACGAGAGCTCCGCATTGCATCTGCGCATGCGCAGAATGATATTCCTACCGCACACCCAACCCATCAGATGCCCCTTCACCTAGGCTTCACTTGGATACCTCACTCGACCCCATTGCACCATTAGGGACTCCCCTACATCCCAAAACGTCTATGCGCATGCGCAGAATGACGCTAGTTCAACCCCACTAGTCCAGTCAGATGCCCCTTCACCTAGGCTTCACTTTGATACCTCACTCGACCCCACTGGACTATTATTGGCTTCGCTAGCTCCAACACGGCTATTTCCATACCCTTGGGCCACCGCGCATGCGCAGAATGACGCTATTTCAAACCCACTAGTCCAGTCAGATGCCCCTTCACCTAGGCTTCACTTTGATACCTCACTCGACCTCATTGGACCATGAGTAACTACCCTACAAGCCAACACGGCTATGTTCATACCCTTGGGCCACCGCGCATGCGCAGAATGACGCTAGTTCAAACCCACTAGTCCAGTCAGATGCCCCCTCACCTAGGCTTCACGTTGATACCTCATACGACCCCATTGGACCATTATTGGCTTCGCTAGCTCCCAACACGGCTATTTCCATACCCTTGGGCCACCGCGCATGCGCAGAATGACGCTATTTCAAACCCACTAGTCCAGTCAGATGCTCCCTCACATAGGCTTCACTTTGATACCTCACTCGACCCCACTGGACCAGTAGTCACTCCCGTAGCTCCAACACGGCTATTTCCATATCCTTGGGCCACACGAGTTGTCTCCCTTGCGTCAGTGTGTGCAGATGGCGCTATGATCGACGCCGTGATGTGGAAAGGGCGTCCCCACACCATCCTGGAGCCGCCATTTTGTTTGTTGATTTTCTGCGGAGATACACGGGACAATAAACGCTCGACCCTAGGGTGGTACAGATGCTAGACTGATGCTATTAACATGGTACAACACCTATAGATTATGTTTATTATTATTATATGGCTTAGAGGGTTTTTGAGGGTAATGTGAGGGTTTTTTCTCCCCGTGGCCTCCCCACCGCCTCGTTTGCTCCCTTGCGCCGCCATTTTGAACCCACCACCTCCCACAGCCGCCATTTTGGTCCCACCACCACCCACAGGCCGCCATTTTGAACCCACCACCACCACCCACAGGCCGCCATTTTGAACCCACCACCACCACCCACAGGCCGCCATTTTGAACCCACCACCACCACCCACAGGCCGCCAATATGCAGATCGAGTTGTCTCCCCCTAGTGCGGGTTTTTGCCACCAATGTGTACAGATGGCGCCACTAGTTCCTCCTCAATCCTCCCCGTGACGTCACTACATCCGGGTGAAATGAGACTTCAAATAGCCTTTATATACTACCTGGGTCATATCCCTCAACAATACAGCTACCTGCTATTATCGGCGAACGATGGACTTTAATATTGCATTCCATAACCGCTTTGCACCATTTTCTCTGATGCGTATGTTAGAAGTTGAATTTCCGGCGCAACTCCAAGACCTTAATTAAAATAGGAAATAACCTAAAATAAGTCGCAATGTAGAGCTGCAAACATGGGAACTTCTTTATTACACGGAAGTGTGTCTTCTGATCTGATATATACTTAATTAAAAACTACACAAGAAATCCAGTTGGGAAGTACGCACAACTTGTTCCGACAGAAGCTGGTTGTCCGAGTTTCTGGTTAATCATAAATTGATTGATTGGTTAATTGGTTAATCATAAACACAAATTGCATATCTTATATAGTCTAACTATAATACAGCATGACATATAGTGACGCGACAGCACAGCTTGTGTGACAGTAAAACAGGATATAACAGTTTAGTTGAATACACAATAAACAATTACTCCAAATGAAAGGTCAGACACGGAATCTTAAATGAATGAATAGTTTACACAAAGACAATCAGCGGATTAGAAGATAAGCGTGAGACATGCTGCAGTGTTGGCATGTTGTGGTTTTAAAATGTTCTGACAAATAGACTGAAGAATGAAATGAAAGTTTCTTGGAAATATAACACGTAACCCGATTTGAGCCATGCAGTGTCGCTCTTCCATTTTGTCTCGGTCACATTTGAACAATCGCATAACTTTTCTACCACCATGTTAGCAATGGAAGGAATATGCAGTGAAATGTTTTATTCATGCCATGGTTTTTATTGTAGTTTGAACCTACAACTGGAAATATTTGAACTCTCGTTCCAGTTGTATTAGAAAGTTTAGCAGTTATTCTCATCATCGTGGTCTTCGCGATCGGTTGTTAAATGTAACCGATCTCAAGGACCAGCCTATTTCACGCAATTTATGCGCTCTATTTCCACCAAAAGGAGAAATTGGTTAACGGTCTACTTCATCTTGCTTGCTGAATTGTCATCTGATAATTGCAGCGATATTGCTCTGAAATATTGAAAGTACATTGTGTTCGGATTTACACGTATTTCTTGGTGAAGCTAAATCATGGACGTGGAAGAATATATTAGCCAGTTTTATTGGCACGTACACCTGTCTTACTAAGCTAGCCAGTCAATAATGCCCGCGGTTGATAGTCACAGGCGACGTGTATGGATCTCCGTGTGCTATAACCCGTACCATATAAACGTTCATTTTGATACTCCTTACCGGTTATTTCCTGGAAGCTAATTCCTTCTCCTCCACGCTTGTCGTTTTTATTAAAGTTCCCGGCGATGGTGATTAACTGTACACGCGCCGTTTTCACATCGACCCATACCTCCCCCATATTACGGTAGACGCCATTTTGTGCAAGCGCGCATGCGTAGTGACCGAAATATGCACAATATGGAGTCTTCCGTAATATGGGGGAGGTCGGGGTCGATGTGAAAACGGCGCGTGTACAGCTAATCATCAGTGCCGGGAACTTTAATAAAAGCGACAAGCGTGGAGGAGAAGGAATTAGTTTCCAGAAAATAACCGGTAAGGAGTATCAAAATGAACGTTTATACGGTACAGGTTATAGCACAGGAAGATCCATACACGTCGCCTGTGACTATCAACCGCAGGCATTATTGATAGGAACAGTTGTGGCTACAACTATGCAAGCTTCGTGGCGAAATCTGTACTGTGTTCTGAAGGTCGAAACCGTGTCGCAGTTGTTGAATTAGTTCACCTGTTCCGTTAGTAGTCTATCTGCGGATCCAGGGCATTTCCCCCAGTGGACATTTCCCCAGCGGACATTTCCCCCAGTGGACATTTCCCCCAGTGGACATTTCCCCCACCCTATATTTTTAGGTTATTTTGAGGCTAATATAACATAATTTTCAAGTAATTTGGCAAAAACTAAATTGTTTATATTATATATTATATAGCACATTTTTAAACAATATAATGGATCACATAGTGATAACACAATATTAATATACATAGTATATATTGTAACATTTTAAGAAAACATTATATCACATAGTGGTACAATAAAAGATGTATTTTTAAACAATATAATTTTGTTCTATATATATTTTTTTTTACCTCAACTTTCACTGTAGTTCTCATCAAATGGCTTCTCTCAGCAGAGATAATCCTCACAACTTGAAAGGTGCTCAAGTTCAGAACTCCTCACACCTAACCTATTGTTTCTAAATAATAATCTTTTATTCGTTCTCTGTAATCCTCACACCTATATTTTTATTCTTTTATTTTTATTTGAAGTCTGATTAAGATGTTATATGTTATCACCATGTGATCCATTATACTGTGTGCTATATAATATATAATGTGCTTCCTCGTAAAACCTAATGTAAAAATTGTGATATTGTTTTAAAATATGCTATAAGATTGTATAATATGTGACTCATTTATCATAAACATATGTGGAAATCCATATATATATAGAAAATAAAAAATATACAAAAAATTGATGTCATTGACAAATTATTTGAAAACTAGTTCAAGCCTCAAAATAGCCTGAAAATATAAGGTGGGGGAAATGTCCACTGGGGGAAATGCCCACTGGGGGAAATGTCCATGGGGGAAATGTCCGCTGGGGGAAATGTCCACTGGGGGAAATGTCCGTACCCCTCTATCTGCAATATACTCTGTGATACATGAGAGGTAAGACAGACATTAAGGCTCTAAGAAGAGACAAGGATGGAAAACATACCCATTTATTATAATATTTATAATGTTCAACTCTGATTAACACACTCCGATTATAATAACGACATGTATACAATTGGCTTTCGTATTGACAATTACCCATAAATGGTTACCAATTTGCCATAAAGACAAAATCGCTGTGTCGCTCGAACACTATTCCCGAACCCTGTATAATTTATAACTATCTGAATTTCCCTTGTGTAAATACGCGTACGTTGGAGTCTTATTATTGGCAGGTGGGAGTCTGGTCGCTTGAATTTAGGTTCAAGGCTAGGGTGTATAATCAAACTGATCCTTCTGGTCGAAAGCTATCAATTATTTGATCTGGTACGTTATCCATCCTCTTCACCCAGCCATCGCCGTTCTAGGGAGGAAAGCGTCCACACCAGTGTATTCCATCCGTTAAACTCAATATTTTCGCTATAACAGATTCAATGAAATATGAATAAACTGTTCACTCATTCAAAGGAAGATTTCAGGTCATTGTCCATGCGTATTCTATCTCTCTTCTCTACGACACAACGCCACTGAAACAGATAAAATAACAACCACAGCCGGTCGTCGTGTTGGGTTGAACTTAGGCAAGATATGACTCGAATTTGGCAAAGTATATTTTGCCGATACCTGCATATCAACAGACGTTCACGGCGCATTCGTTTCTAACATCAATTCCTTACTAAACCTATTATCGAAATCTTCTCCAGATCGTTTTGTCATGTCTGATATACTCGAT
This sequence comes from Hanleya hanleyi, assembly GCA_036873755.1. Classification (NCBI taxonomy): domain Eukaryota; kingdom Metazoa; phylum Mollusca; class Polyplacophora; order Lepidopleurida; family Hanleyidae; genus Hanleya; species Hanleya hanleyi. The sequence goes on from JAVTVY010020908.1 coordinate 46,582, forward strand.
CACATGCATACGTTTATTTGGGATATACAGGCATTGGATTGTTCATCAATAGAATTACAAACATAAAAATATGACCAAGTCATGTAAGCCAATAGCGATATTATAGACCGAGCTTCTTTGAGCCTTTTTCGGTTCCTTCTGTAATTATATTACCATACGTTGAAGGATTGGGAGAACGAACACCAGCAACAAGATTATCAACGCTGAGGATCCTGTAAAATATGATACAGCACTCGTTAATCAGTTGTATATAATTGAACACAATTTTAATTACATGTAGGGCTTTCATCTCACGATACACAAAATATACAGAACGGGAAATCTTTCAGTGACGCAATTTCTTTCCAACTGTCCATTTAAAAAAATCGAAGTGTTCTCCATTCACAGTATATCATTCGAATTAAAACGAGAATAGGAAATCCAAGAAGGCTACGTAAATGATATTTGGAATCAAACGACTCCCCAACCAATTTATGATCACGATGGCTTAATGGCAAGAACGTATTTCATTTAATATTCAAATGAAAACGAACGTAGGTAAACAGAGGCCCCATTTCCCACCGGAGTCTCAAATCGGGAGGTAAATATCTGACACTGATGTCAAGGAACGATAGCGGAGTGCAAAATCTCTGTATCTCATAACATGTGCCTAATCCCGTTTAGTTTAGGACCCGGCGGTCATTGTGCTGAATATCTTCCTAATATCCGGGCAGTCAAATGTGGATTATTGGTCAAATCTTGCAGTGAATTTTTCACAATGTATGGCTCCTGACTTATTTGGTATCGACATACAATGTTGTTAGATGGAATGAGGAAAGTCCACCAGTCACGCACATTTGCATGTGTTACGCCCACGCGGTTCGCCACCATGGACTGACCCATAATTTCTTGCTTGAAGAGTTTTGGCTCAAAATGACCGGAGATATGTTGGCCATAGACTGTCGAAACAGGAGATGTAGCAGGATCGGGGTGGAAAATGTCGAAATATGGGGTCTGTCTACATAACCCCATAATTTATATATACACACCAAGGTATGAAACTTACATTGAATGAAACGAGAAGTAAACGGTTTACCACCAAAAAAAAAAAAAAAAAACCCAAAAAACAAAAACAAAAAAACATCAACATATAATAGAAGTGCCGCTGTATACATTTCGACGTCAACTTATTGAATTTGTGTATTTTTACTCATTTCCGGGCGATTCAGAGAGCTCATAAACCTGGTACATAACAGCCGACAACCTAGTAACCTGGATATATTTTTGTTGACGCTTTTCTGAAATACTAGCAGACAATATAAGTTTCGTTCTCCGCTTAGATGTTTTGTGTAAATTTGTCATGGTATTGCAGTATAAAATTAGACACTGAAGATAGTTCTAGAATAATAGAGCTGATGTAAACTTGCTTACATTCTGTTCTGTGATTATAATCATAGAATTCTCTCGAAGTCGTGACCGATTTATCACAAGTAAATTGCGAATGGCCGATATACGAAGAGACCCGTATGACGCGGGTAATTGGGTCACAGCGCCATCTACACATCTACACAGCGCCATCTACATATGTCGATGTTTCTGCAATGATAGAGCTACATACTGTTTTGTGGGTTAATCATTTCGAGCTTTCTAGAAGTTGTTGTGATTGTATCTGGGTGAGAACATACGTCAGTAGTAGCGTTACGGTAAATTGAGCCTTATTACCCCCGGATAGATGTAGAGGTCATTTGGGGCGGAAACGAGGCGGAGAGGTTAAGTGCACTATAGTTCCGGCAGAATGACCAAAAAGCTACCTCCAACACAGGAGAGTTCCAATTGTTGCAGGGAATGTATTCCTCCGCGGTGATGCGGTCCTGGCGGTGATGCGGTCGCGGGAAAAAGCTTCCGCGGAGAAAAAGTAGTCCCCAGACTGGAAATACGCTGCATGGTCCGATGGGGTCGTATGAGGTATCAAAGTGAAGCATTCGTGAAGGGGCATCTCATGGGCTGGGTGTGGGGTTGAAATATCGACATTCTGCGCATGCGCGGTGGCCAAAGGGTATGAACATAGACGTTTTGGAGCTAGGGGAGCCCTAATGGTCCAATGGGGTCATATGAGGTATCAAAGTGAAGCCTAGGTGAAGGGGCATCTGATGGGCTGGGTGTGGGGTTGAAATAGGGTCATTCTGCGCATGCGCGGTGGCCAAGGGGTATGAAAATATACGTTCTGGGATCTAGGGGAGCCCTTAATGGGTCGATGGAGGCGTATGAGGTATCCATGTGAAGCATTCATGAAGGGGCATCTGATGGGCTGGGTGTGGGGTTGAAATATCGGCATTCTGCGCATGCGCGGTGGCCAAAGTGTATGAAAATAGACGTTTTGGAGCCAGGGGAGCCACTAATGGTCCAATGGGGTCATATGAGGTATCAATGTGAAGCATTCGTGAAGGGGCATCTGATGGGCTGGGTGTGCGGTTGAAATATCGGCATTCTGCGCATGCGCGGTGGCCAAAGGGTATGGAAATAGACGTTTTGGAGCTAGGGGAGCCCCTAATGGACCGATGGGGTCGAGTGAGGTATCAAAGTGAAGCATTCGTGAAGGGGCATCTGATGGACTGGGTGTGGGGTTGAAATATCGGCATTCTGCGCATGCGCGGTGGCCAAAGGGTATGGAAATATACGTTTTGGAGCTAGGGGAGCCCCTAATGGTCCAATGGGGTCATATGAGGTATCCATGTGAAACATTCGTGAAGGGGCATCTGACTGGACTAGCGGCTCGGGCGTTGTCACCATTCTGCGCATGCGCAGACAGGGAATTGTGGGAAAAGGGTATGGAAATAGACGTTTTGGAGCTAGAGGAGCCCCTAATGGGCCGATGGAGTCGTATGAGGTATCCATGTGAAGCATATGTGAAGGGGCATCCAGTCATGGGTGGGTGCGTGTAAAATTTTTCCTGAAAAAAAAAACGGAACACGGACTTTATAGAAAAATCCTGGAAAATGCCTATATGGGGTATGGGGGGTAGATAGGTCGCCGGGCTTAACGGAGCTTGCCTATCAATAGAGTTATCTCCCCCTAGTTCCAGGGTGGGTGTATGTAAAATTTTTCCTGAAAAAATACGGAACACGGACTTTATCCTAAATTACGGGAAAATGCCTATATGGAGTATGGGGGTATAAGACCATCCTGGGAAATCTACTTCTCGACATTTGCGGTATGGTTGTTTGGATTTGTTTTCTTAGTCTCGTCAAGACAAACATGATAGGAAGTGTCGCGGAGCGAATCGTTGAAATTTTTGAAAAAAGTTCAGGGAGACCCATATAGTCCCATACTGGGGGTATAGGACCAATGTTTGTCCCACTGGGAAACCTACTTCTAGACATTTGCGGTATGGTTGTTTGGATTTGTTTTCTTAGTCTCGTCAAGACAAACATGATAGGAAGTGTCCCGGAGCGAAACGGTGATATTTTTGAAAAAGTACCATACAGCCCATATAAACCCATATAGGCCCATACTGGGGGTATAGGACCAATGTTTGTCCCACTGGGAAACCTACTTCTAGACATTTGCGGTATGGTTGTTTGGATTTGTTTTCTTAGTCTCGTCAAGACAAACATGATAGGAAGTGGCCTGGAGCGAATCGGTGAAATTTTTGAAAAATTACCATACAGCCCATATAGACCCATATAGTCCCATACTGGGGGTATAGGACCAATGTTTGTCCCACTGGGAAACCTACTTCTAGACAATTGCGGTATGGTTGTTTGGATTTGTTTTCTTAGTCTCGTCAAGACAAACATTATAGGAAGTGTCCCGGAGCGAATCGGTGAAATTTTTGAAAAAGTACCATACAGCCCATATAGACCCATGTAGTCCCATACTGGGGGTATAGGTCCAATGTTTGTCCCCCTGGGAAACCTACTTCTATACATTTGCGGTATGGTTGTTTGGATTTGTTTTTCACGTCTCGTCATTTAGAGCACGATAGGAAGTGTCCCGGAGCGAATCGGTGAAATTTTTGGAAAAAGTCACCGAGGCCTGGGTAGACCCATAGGCCTATACTGCATGGCTATGGGTGTATAGGTCCATACGAGGTGGACGTGTTGGGGTCTAGGTGGGCCACTAATGGTCCAATGGTGTGGTATGAGGTCTTATTTTGAAGCTCTCATGCAGGAGCACTTGACTACACTAATGGTTCGTGGGGTAGAGTCAGGATGGCGTGTTTTTAAATGCAAGTCGCGTCAATCTGCGCATGCGCAGTCTGGCCGTAGTAGAGAAAGCAGGCATTTAGGGGGGGTATGTGGGTGTGTGTTTGGGGTACAGATGGACCGCTATGGGTCCGAATGGGTCGTGGAAGGTGTCAAAGTGAAGCTTGTGTGGGTTAGAGTCAGAATGGTGTGGTTTTAAGTGCAAGTCGCGTTAATCTGCGCATGCGCAGTTGGTTGTAGTAAGTAAAGTGGCCATTTTGGGGCAGTACATGAAGGTATTTGGGGTCGAGATGGGCTATTCACGGTTCGAATGTGTCCTGGAAGGTGTCATCTTGTAGCTCTCGGGGTGTAGACCCTGATTTGAGGGCTGTTCACGTCACCTGTGACGTCATCGGTGACGTCATCAGTACGAGTAGTAAGTAAAGTGGGTATTTTGGGGCAGTGAAAGGAAGGTATTTGGTGTAGAGATGGACCATCCTTGGTCCGAATGCGTCCTGGGAGGTGTCATTTTGTAGCTCTCAGGGTGTAGACCCCGATTTGGGGGCTGTTCACAGCATCTGTGACGTCATTGGTGACGTCATCAGTACGAGTAGTAGCGAAAGTGTGCATTTCGGGGCACTGAAGGATAATATTTGGGGTAGAGCGGGACCATCTTTGGTCCGAATGCGTCGTGGGAGGTGTCATGTTGTAGCTCTCAGGGTGTACACCCCGATTTGAGGCATGTCCGCAGCATCTGTGACGTCATCGGTGACGTCATCAGTACGAGTAGTAGCGAAAGCGGGTATTTTGGGGCAGTGAAGGAAAGTATTTGGTGTAGAGATGCACCATCCTTGGTCCGAATGCGTCGTGTGCGGTGTCATCATGGAGCAACGCCCGCCAACACCAAGCTCAATGCTTCAACGCCCTGGTGAAATAGCTCAGAAGCTCTGATTTTCTAGATATTCCATGGAATTGTCACTCATTCTTCGAAATGCAGTGACGTCCGTCGTTACGCCTTAACAGATCGGAGACAGTACAACAACAACAACAACAAGGATGAGACATGAGAGAACAACAACAACAAGAAGTTTTTTCATATAGTTTATTCTCCCCAATGTTACATCATACCCACGCTGGGGGAGCCGCGCTGGGTATATTTACAATTCAAGAAGACTCTTGTCCAATCAGAGGCCACCATTTGCATTTGTCATATTCGTTCCTGTCCGTTAGATGTATTCTTGTCCAATCAGAAGTCTCCATTTCAGAAAGTTCCATCTTCGGCCATGTTCGCTTCGAACCGTTTATTCTAATCATCGTCGGGCAGCCCAGGATACCGTTGAGGCAACATATCCTCAGATAGTTGTTTGTGCATTCTGAGTATCTATCAGTGCATGGGTGAATACATTCACCCGATGGGTTGGTCGGTCAGCTTGGTCACGAAAAACGTAACATTGATCACACTCTCCACTGTCCACTTGGTGTTGGGGCGTTGTTGTTGGGCCCATTCCAAGGGATCCACGGTGTCCAGTTTCTCCAGCATCGTCTCTAGCGACACTCGGTTAATGATGGTAAACGGTTGGTCAAATACCTGGATGTTACTGCTCGGGTAAAAGTATCGGACTTGGTCTGTCTCCTTATGCTGCAGCACGTAGCCAAACGCCAGATTCAATCTGAAGGCCGTAGTTTGATCTTTGAAGATGGCTTCCACGTAGCTACGTAGACGGGCGAGGTCGGTCAGTCGGAAATTGTAGATATCTTGAATAGGGCGATGACGGTGGAAACAGTGCCGTATCATGGACCAATGGCGCCGATAGATGTCACTCACTGGATGGGCGCCCTGTAAGAGATCGCTAGGAACATTTATGGGCTCGTCCAGAAAATGTTCGATGTCGTCAGGCGTATGACTCGAAACCGTAACGCTGGGGTCCGACTGGATATCCAGGCTCTTCTGAACTGTGGGTATAGGCGGGCTCTTCATCGTCGCATCACCAGTGGCGTTCGTCTCCCCGGGTTCATCTTCACTAGGTCTGACCCTCATGGGTGCCTCTTTAGTGGAAAGTTGTCGCTCATACCGTGGTGATGGACTATGAATCAAACGTTGGTGCTGTCTTAACCGACTGGGTCGTTTGAAGAGTCGACCACAATCGTTACATTGTACCGTCGCACCCGCGTGGAGTGCCCTCTCATGGCGCAGTAAATGATCCTCCCGATTGAATGACCGTGAGCAGATTATACAAGTATACCGTGCATCGTTGTGGGTGGAGGCCTCATGGCGGCGCAAGTGGTGCAGACGAATAAACTGCTTCTGGCAAGTTGTGCAAGTGAACATCTTGGTGGCTGACACAGTGTCTGATGAAACGGCCAGGCCGCTTCCCTTTTATAGCACGCTAGCTGGTCATCTATTTTTAGCACACTCAGTTCAACTATCCCCAAGTCGAGGGCCGAGCCGTGACATCTTCGGTAACCTCCGTGTCTCTTCGGTCACCTCCGTAACGTCAACGATCAACATGTAGACATATAGAGTATGTACGGCATGTTATGGTATTCATCAGTGCATGAGTGACGCATTCAGCCGATGGGGGTGGTCGGTCAGCTTGGTAACGAAAAACGTAACATTGGTCACACTCTCCACTGTCCACTTGGTGTTGGGGCGTTGTTGTTGGGCCCATTCCAAGGGATCCACGGTGTCCAGTTTCTCCAGCATCGTCTCTAGCGACACTCGGTTAATGATGGTAAACGGTTGGTCAAATACCCGGATGTTACTGCTCGGGTAAAAATATCGGGCTTGGTCTGTGTCCTTATGCTGCAGCACATAACCAAACGCCAGATTTAATTTGAAGGACGTAGCTTGGTCATTGAAGATGGCTTCCACGTAGTTGCGTAGACGGGTGAGGTCAGTCAGTCGGAAATTGTAGATATCTTGAATAGGGCGATGACGGTAGAAACAGTGCCGGATCATGGGCCAATGGCGCCGATAAATGTCACTCACTGGATGGTCTTCGTGTAACAGATCGCTGGGAACATTTATGGGTTCGTCCACGAAGTGTACTTTGCCCTCCACGTCGTACAAAATCTGGCCCAAGGTCTTGTCGTCGGAATTTGACTGTTGAATTAGGGCGACATCATCATCGGCCCTCGTGCGATGGGTGGGAGTTCCCCCTGTTTCGATATTGATGCCTACGGGCTCTTCTACCTGCAAACGTGGCTGCGGAACAGGGTGTCGTGTGCGTTGGTGTCGCAGCAACTGACTGGTCAGTTTGAAAAGCCGACCACATTCTTCGCATGGACGCTTGGGTACTTCATGGCGTGCACGTATGTGGCGCTGTAAATGATCCGGGCGCTGAAACGACAGTGTACATATCGTACAGTTATACCGGGCGGTTCCTTCGTGCTTGATAGCCTCATGGCGGCGCAAGTCGTGCAGACGAGTGAATGATTTCGAGCACGTAGTACAAGTGAACATCTTGGTGGTTGACAGAGTGTCTGATGAAACGGCCAGGCCGCTTCCCTTTTATAGCACGCTAGCTGGTATAATGTTCGGGCACCTCCGTGTCTCTTCGGTGATCTCCGTGACATCTTCGGTGACCTCCGTGTCCCGTGTCACGCGACCGGAACTGACCTTTGACCCCGGCGCGCAAATGGGCATCAACGCCCGGTGGTGGTGGTGGGAACTCCCGTGTGGCAGAGCTCTTGGATCGGAGCTCTTGGAGCTCAAAGCCTGAGGAGCTCAGATCTCGGAAGTGACATTTGCATATGACCTCTGTGAGGTCACTTCCGCTTCCGTTCACGTGACCGGAACTGACCTTTGACCCGCCTGTGTGTATGCGTGTGTGTCTGGGTGTATGCGTGTGCGTGCAAGTGCGTGTGTATGTGTGTGTGTATGTATGCCTCTGTGTGTGTATGTGTGTGCTTGCGAGTGTGTTTCTTGGATCGGAGCTCTTCGAGCTCAAAGCCTGTGGAGCTCAGAGCTCGGAAGTGACATTTGCATATGACCTCTGTGAGGTCACTTCCGCTTCCGTTCACGTGACCGGAACTCACCTTTGACCCCGGCGCGCGCGGTGTACAGGTTTCCACCTCCAATAGCTCCGATCCAAGAGCTCTGCCACACGGGAGTTCCCACCACCACCACCGGGCGTTGACGCCCATTTGCGCGCCGGGGTCAAAGGTCAGTTTCGGTCGCGTGACACGGGACACGGAGGTCACCGAAGATGTCACGGAGATCACCGAAGAGACACGGAGGTGCCCGAACATGATACCAGCTAGCGTGCTATAAAAGGGAAGCGGCCTGGCCGTTTCATCAGATACTCTGTCAACCACCAAGATGTTCACTTGTAGTACGTGCTCGAAATCATTCACTCGTCTGCACGACTTGCGCCGCCATGAGGCTATCAAGCACGAAGGAACCGCCCGGTATAACTGTACGATATGTACACTGTCGTTTCAGCGCCCGGATCATTTACAGCGCCACACACGTGCACGCCATGAAGTACCCAAGCGTCCATGCGAAGAATGTGGCCGGCTTTTCAAACTGACCAGTCAGTTGCTGCGACACCAACGCACACGACACCCTGTTCCGCAGCCACGTTTGCAGGCAGAAGAGCCCGTAGGCACCAATATCGAGACAGGGGGAACTCCCACCCATCGCACGAGGGCCGATGATGATGTCGCCCTAATTCAACAGTCAAATTCCGACGACAAGACCTTGGGCCAGATTTTGTACGACGTGGAGGGCAAAGTACACTTCGCGGACGAACCCATAAATGTTCCCAGCGATCTGTTACACGAAGACCATCCAGTGAGTGACATTTATCGGCGCCATTGGCCCATGATCCGGCACTGTTTCTACCGTCATCGCCCTATTCAAGATATCTACAATTTCCGACTGACTGACCTCACCCGTCTACGCAACTACGTGGAAGCCATCTTCAATGACCAAGCTACGTCCTTCAAATTAAATCTGGCGTTTGGTTATGTGCTGCAGCATAAGGACACAGACCAAGCCCGATATTTTTACCCGAGCAGTAACATCCGGGTATTTGACCAACCGTTTACCATCATTAACCGGGCGTCGCTAGAGACGATGCTGGAGAAACTGGACACCGTGGATCCCTTGGAATGGGCCCAACAACAACGCCCCAACACCAAGTGGACAGTGGAGAGTGTGACCAATGTTACGTTTTTCGTTACCAAGCTGACCGACCACCCCCATCGGCTGAATGCGTCACTCATGCACTGATGAATACCATAACATGCCGTACATACTCTATATGTCTACATGTTGATCGTTGACGTTACGGAGGTGACCGAAGAGACACGGAGGTTACCGAAGATGTCACGGCTCGGCCCTCGACGTGGGGATAGTTGAACTGAGTGTGCTAAAAATAGATGACCAGCTAGCGTGCTATAAAAGGTAAGCGGCCTGGCCGTGTCATCAGACACTGTGTCAGCCACCAAGATGTTCACTTGCACAACTTGCCTGAAGCAGTTTATTCGTCTGCACCACTTGCGCCGCCATGAGGCCTCCACCCACAACGATGCACGGTATACTTGTATAATCTGCTCACGGTCATTCAATCGGGAGGATAATTTACTGCGCCATGAGAGGGCACTCCACGCGGGTGCGACGGTACAATGTAACGATTGTGGTCGACTCTTCAAACGACCCAGTCGGTTAAGACAGCACCAACGTTTGATTCATAGTCCATCACCACGGTATGAGCGACAACTTTCCACTAAAGAGGCACCCATGAGGGTCAGACCTAGTGAAGATGAACCCGGGGAGACGAACGCCACTGGTGATGCGACGATGAAGAGCCCGCCTATACCCACAGTTCAGAAGAGCCTGGATATCCAGTCGGACCCCAGCGTTACGGTTTCGAGTCATACGCCTGACGACATCGAACATTTTCTGGACGAGCCCATAAATGTTCCTAGCGATCTCTTACAGGGCGCCCATCCAGTGAGTGACATCTATCGGCGCCATTGGTCCATGATACGGCACTGTTTCCACCGTCATCGCCCTATTCAAGATATCTACAATTTCCGACTGACCGACCTCGCCCGTCTACGTAGCTACGTGGAAGCCATCTTCAAAGATCATACTACGGCCTTCAGATTGAATCTGGCGTTTGGTTATGTGCTGCAGCATAAGGAGACAGTCCAAGTCCGATACTTTTACCCGAGCAGTAACATCCAGGTATTTGACCAACCGTTTACCATCATTAACCGAGTGTCGCTAGAGACGATGCTGGAGAAACTGGACACCGTGGATCCCTTGGAATGGGCCCAACAACAACGCCCCAACACCAAGTGGACAGTGGAGAGTGTGACCAATGTTACGTTTTTCGTGACCAAGCTGACCGACCAACCCATCGGGTGAATGTATTCACCCATGCACTGATAGATACTCAGAATGCACAAATAACTATCTGAGGATATGTTGCCTCAACGGTATCCTGGGCTGCCCGACGATGATTAGAATAAACGGTTCAAAGCGAACATGGCCGAAGATGGAACTTTCTGAAATGGAGACTTCTGATTGGACAAGAATACATCTAACGGACAGGAACGAATATGACAGATGCAAATGGTGGCCTCTGATTGGACAAGAGTCTTCTTGAATTGTAAATATACCCAACGCGGCTCCCCCAGCGTGGGTATGATGTAACATTGGGGAGAATAAACTATATGAAAAAACTTCTTGTTGTTGTTGTTCTCTCATGTCTCATCCTTGTTGTTGTACTGTCTCCGGTCTGTTAAGACGTAACGACGGACGTCACTGCATTTTGAAGAATGAGTGACAATTCCATGGAATATCTAGAAAATCAGAGCTTCTGAGCTATTTCACCAGGGCGTTGAAGCATTGAGCTTGGTGTTGGCGAGCGTTGCTCCAAGATGACACCGCATCTGGAAACATCTGCCCCAAAATACCCGCTTTCGCTACTACTCGTACTGATGACGTCACTGATGATACATGCTCACATAGAGAGCTACAACATGACACCTCCCACGGCGCATTCGGACCAAAGATGGTCCCGCCCCACCCCAAATATTATCCTTCAGTGCCCCAAAATGCACACTTTCGCTACTACTCGTACTGATGACGTCACCAATGACGTCACAGATGCTGTGAACAGCCCCCAAATCGGGGTGTACACCCCGAGTGCTACAAAATGACACCTCCCAGGACGCATTCGGACCAAGGATGGTCCATCTCTACACCAAATACCATCCTTTCACTGCCCCAAAATGACCACTTTACTTACTACTCGTACTGATGACGTCACCGATGACGTCACAGGTGACGTGAACAGCCCTCAAATTGAGGTCTACACCCCGAGAGCTACAAGATGACACCTTCCAGGACGCATTCGAACCGTGAATAGCCCATCTCGACCCCAAATACCTTCATGTACTGCCCCAAAATGGCCACTTTACTTACTACAACCAACTGCGCATGCGCAGATTAACGCGACTTGCACTTAAAAACACACCATTCTGACTCTAACACACAAGCTTCACTTTGACACCTTCCACGACCCATTCGGACCCATAGCGGTCCATCTGTACCCCAAACACACACCCACATACCCCCAAAATGACTACGGCCAGACTGCGCATGCGCAGATTGACGCGACTTGCATTTAAAAACACGCCATCCTGACTCTACCCCACACAAGCTTCACTTTGACATCTTCCACGACCCATTCGGACCCATAGCGGTGCATCTTTCCCCCAAACACACACCCACATAACCCCAAAATGCGCAGTGAGGGGCTAAATACTCCATTTGCTTGAACACTACTTTCACGAAAGTTGTCCAGATCATATCTTGTTTGCTTTTACTACTAGAATTCTGAAACTTGGTCACACGATTTCATGATATATGCTATAGATGTGCACTGGTCAACCTTTTAATCTGTACGTCCGTTTCTTCCCTACTGTATGTCTCAGATAATATATCTCAGACGTTTTCGGCGATATTTTGAAGTCAATTTTTCGTGCAACGTTGGAATTTCACACAATGTATATTATAGAAATATATTTCATTTCGTCAATTTGAGAATTGACGAAAATCACCAATACATACATTTTATTTTGGAGCAACGATGAAGTTGATCTGTCAATATCATGACGATGATGAAAAATAACCCACAAATCACACATCTATTTTTTGCGAGTTATTGAGAAGTAATAACAGAATTAAATTACTATAATGTAGTTCATATACTGTTTAAAGTGTCAATGTTGTACGATAAGCTGTCTCCGAAAAATCGCCGAAATACAGGACATCTGGGCTATATTATCTGGGACTGAGAGTAGGCACATAGCTATCATTTTATCAGTCCATCTGTCTGTATGCGTCCAAATTTTCCCGCATCGCCACTTAGACCTGGGGGGGATTATGACCCGCCTACCAAACTTTCTACTCTATCTCCAGAACGACAAAACAACGAAAGCTGATCCTCCGTGACTTTTAGTTTATCATATTGGGGTCGTGAGTCTATTTGCAATTCCCCCGAGTAGAGGGTCATAGGTAAATTCAAGATGGCGACCAGAAAAGAGATATTTTCGTCATTTTTATTCGGGGTCACGTCCAATTATTCGAGGCACTTTCCCGATGCCTTCGAGATGGATCGAGAAATTTCTCGGCTGAAACCGGGAGGGCAGAACCGGGACCCCTGACGACGTCTCCCGGTTTGTTCCCGGTTCCATCTCGATTGAAACGTCCCGGTTTTCGAGATGGATATGAAATTGATCGGTAATCTCGAAGCGGGTCCCGGTTTGTATATGTCCGTGTTTTGTTGCACTTAAATTGGTCGTTTCTTAGATTTTCAGGCCATCAGAATGTTGTGCGGGTACCATATTTTGGGGGCGATCGTCGTGTAAGCATATCGCCGCCTAAACTAGAATTTCAAAATGAAAAGGGGACTTGCACGCCTAAATACAACACTTGGCGGGAATAAAACCCCAAGGGGCTTTCTCTATCCCAAAATAAATAAATATATATATATATATATATTAAACTGTTACAGATGGTGAAACAATAAATACTTTTATCTGAAGTGTAGCTTTTATATTAAAATTGCACCGGCTGTGATAATAGGTCACTTGTCTATTAGGTATGACTTGAGTTTTGATTTAAATAGTGAAGTGGAATTTATACTTTTGATTGATGAGGGGAGTGTGTTCCACTCGCGAAAAAGTAATTATCCGGAGTGCACGTTTCTGTAGCAGAATTAATGGATTCAGATGGGTTACATAGGTGTTTCCCCATATCACATAACAGTATAGTTAAAATAAGGAAATATCATCGAGTAATATAATATGTATAATGTTTTCTTATTTAGTGATTTTTTAATATGGTTTATAATCCCTAGATTCCTTGACACTTTATTGCATATATAATTTATGTGGGTTGTCCAATTAAGTTGGTCATTGACAAAAATTCCTAGAAATTTAAATTGATGTACAAATTCGATTGCTGTACCTGATATAGATAACGCAGGTATAATATTTAATGATCTATGGGCGTTGGATCTAACTAGCATATTCCTACGAAGTAGGCCACAGATCGCAAATTGTCTGGTAATGAGTGAGTGAGTGAGTGAGTCAGTCCATCCGAATCCTTTCGTCGGCAAAATAAGGAGAACCGTTGACATTAGAACCTTGATTTTTGGCATGAACGTGCATTAGGCATTGTTACCAGCAAGTTCTGATCTGAAATAATTCTGATTAAAATTAGATTTATAATTAACACTTCAGTATATTGTTATAGATACATACCATCCATGTGGCCTTTAACAGTATCATGTTCCTTTTATGACCATGACGCCAGGGGACCTCCTTATCAGTGGATTTAAAAGTCATTAAGGCTTGTCCTTGGAACAAACACAGAGAGAGGCTCTATCCGAGCCTTGTGGTTTTTAACAGTGATTTATATCCAAGCCCACTGAGATAAGGCTGGTTTCTACTCGTGCTGCTTGTCACATCAAATTACAGTGGTCGGTGTCCTGTAAGCGAGTACATAATACCCTGCTTTCCTAGTGTTAAACGCCCGCTCAGCTGGGAAAAGAAGTGCATTTTTGAAGGTGTAATCTGAATGTAGCAGAATTAATGGATTCAGATTACCTTTACATAGTATGTTGCCGATTCAATATATATAGGTGTTAAATATTTAAATTTAGGTCCATTAGATATCGAAATTACTTACGGAACACCATATTTAGTTTTCTTTACATGTCAAGTAACCAATTATGTAGCTTATGTAGTTCGCGGTTCATGACATCGATAGCCTCAGTGATATCTTTAGAAGAGGAGACTACGCTAGTGTCGTCAGCAAACAGAATAATTTTTATCATATCAGTTACCTTGCTTATGTCATTTATATATAGGAGAAATAAAATTGGTCCAAGAATCGAATCTTACGGAACACCATAATCTACTGTCATTGATTTTGAAAATGCGCCATTGCACACAACAGTTTGTGACCTTTCATATAAGTAGCTGTTAAACCAACAGTTTGATTTGCCTCGGAAACCATAGTAGTAGAGTTTAGCGAGTAAAATATTATGATTGACGGTGTCAAATGCTTTAGATAAATCTAAGAAAGTAACAATACTGTAATATTTAGATTCCTTAGGGGTCACGTCCAATTAATCGAGGCACTTTCTCGATACCTTCGAGATGGATCGAGAAATTTCTCGGCTGAAACCGGGAGGGCAGAACCGGGACCCCTGACGACGTCTCCAGGTTTGCTCCCGGTTCTATCTCGATCGAAACGTCCCGGTTTTCGAGATGGTTACGAAATTGATCGGTAATCTCGAAGGGGGTCTCGGTTTAACTATGTCCGTGTTTTGTTGCCGTTAATTTGTACTATCTTAACTTCTCAGGCGATTAGAGTTTTGCGCTGGTATCATATTTATGGAGCGCTCGTCGCCTACGTATATCGCGGTCAAAACATAATTCAGAAAACGGATTTTTCGAAGATGTTTCCAGTGTTATTCATCGTTTAATCGACATATCTATGTCCTGATGTTTCGTGAATTCAGTTGACCGAGAACTCGCATTTATCTATATGTAAAGTATGAATATATAATTTAGTGAACTTCTCTCGCATCGATAATTGATTGTTTATCTGACTAGTATCCTTCGAGGAATAAATGCCACATCAACTGGATTTGATCTGAATAATAATGATATGGAAGCATGCGTTCATTATTGTTCTATAAAGTTTTTTTTGACCAAACATTGATCGTTTCAACCGAAAAATATCAAGAGTTTGACCGGTGTATTACCTTTTTACCTTTGTTTTAGAATTTGGTACTATTCTTTGCAGATTCCTTTTTTTAGAATTACTGTCTTGTTATATAGTTCAAATAAAGAGATTATATCAAGAAAAACTGAAACAGCACTGTTGGCGGGGGTTTAATAATATACTCAAGTTCTATTATTTATTGCTCATGAAATTATCCAAATGGAAGTAATTACGGCCCAATCCAGAGGGCGATCAGGCTTTATACCAACGATTACATACATTTAACTATAAACGATACCACGTTATGTTTGTCTGAAAACGTAGATCGAGCGTTTGTGTTCACATTCTTCGGTTTCATTGGATCATGAGACGCTCCTGTGATCGTCGTAGTCTCTTTTATTTCTGAATACGGGGAAAATCTCTGACGATAAAGATATCCCATACTGATCAGCTTTCAGAGGAACATATGGAATTTTATTCTAGACTTGCATAATTTATTTCAATTCGCAGTTCCCGGACGTATCTTATAAAGCGATTCAAATTATAAAAAACAGGTTCAAAATAACCGAAAAATAATGAGCCAGAATTGGCGATGTTTCTTTCTTTCAATTTATAACGTTTGGAGAAATTGCGCTGTCTGAGAAAGAATGCGACTACAGATCTCTAGACGGAATAACAAAATAATATTGAATGATTCATGTTCAGTCTAATTCTCTTAAATGCATATGTATTCGACGGGATTAATCTCGTTGCCACAGAGTATATATATATATACCGAACATACGCCTTCTGAATGATTCACACTTTCACTTGGTGGCATCTCGATTCCATTCTCGAAGCATGTCAAGTTATTTCGAGGAGGATCGAGATGGTCTTGCGCTTCGAGAGAAAACCGGGAGCAAACCGGGACAACAATCGATAGAGATAAACAGGGACCCTTCCAGACGAGATATTTATCGGTTTTACTCGTTTATCGAGAAACCGTCTCGATCGATTGGACGTGACCCCTTAGAACTTCCTGCTTTTCTTCGATGAAAATTGGGAAAAATTTGATTTCCCATCAGACTATTATTTACTAATTTAGCATGCAGTTTTTTGCAAAGAAAGAAAAAAAAATAAAATCGAAAAATCGACCAAAAATACCTGTTTTGAAGATGACGTCGCTGTGACATCGTCAAAGTGGCCACCTTGATTTTTTTACATTTTCTGAGAGCCCTTGACCCAAGGGTATAGTGTAGTAAGTTTCAATTCTCTAACACAAGGACTAAGGAAAATATTCAGCGAAATGCCTGGACAGGTCCCAAAAATCTCAGGCCAGATATGGCTAACACTTTTGCCGTTAGCATTCTGAAAATTGGGCATGAGATACCATGGAGGTAATAAATGTGCACTAGCCTGCCTTTTTCTCTCCATTTTTCTCTGGTCAGGGGACTTAGCATAACAATCGTTACCTGCAGGAAAAAGCACCAAAGTTGGCACATCCAACACTCGAGGTTTACAGAACAATATTTGGAGTGCCGCTTGCTTGGGCCTTGTGAAGCCCTCTGACCCCCAATGATGCTACTTGGAAATACGGGATTAAAAAAGACCTTCATACTATGAGATTAAAAGGCCGTCTACTCATTTTTATATCCAAATTTTTGAATGACATTCCAAGTTCGGTTGGGTACAGCCATTGTCTGATCCTTTCGATCACGATCAAGGTGTCCCACAAGGCAGTATTTTGTCTACTATTCTGTTTATTTGTCCCACAAGGCAGTATTTTGTCTACTACTCTGTTTAATATCAAGATCAACAGCTTATCTGCAGCTTTGAATAAATCAATTAATGGTTCACTATTTGTAGATGATTTCAACATATCATGTAGTGGGAAAAATGCCTAATATTGAACAGTACAACTTTGTCTAAATAGAATTCAGAAATGGTGTCTAGAAAATGGTTCCAAGTTCTTCGGAGTTAGGACAAATTGTATACACTTTTATAGAAAGTATTTCCAGCACAAAAATTCAGTATTTACATTAGATGGAAGTGAAATCAAGGTAGTAAAACAGGTCGATTTTTTAGGAATATTGCTTAATCACCGATCAACGTTTTTATCGCATATTAATTGCTTGAAAGCTAAGTGCACGAAAGCTCTTGATCTGTTGAAGGTGATTGGCAGCTATAAGTGGGGAGATGATCAGCATATACTTCTCCATTTATATCATCACTTGTTCGTTCTAAGCTTGATTATGGCTGTAGTGTTTACAATGGTGCAAGCAAGTCAAACTTGGCAAAGCTAGATACTAGTTTCCATCGAGGACTGAGGCTTTGCCTCGGAACGTTCAGAACATCGAAGAATAAAAGTATCACTGCAATATATCACAAAATTGCGATCCAATCGCTTAAATCATGCATATAACTGTGCTTTCAACCATCAATACGTAGATTTGAAACCCTCCATTATTCCACTTCTTGGAATTTGTATGAAACCACACATTGCAGCAGCTGGTATTACGTTTAGTCAAATTTTACCTAACAAGCTCTTGCCAATTCCACCATGGCACTTAGCCAAATCAGAAACAGATATTACACTGACGAAATATCAAACGGCAGACAGGAGCCAGCTCGTGTATACTCAAGAATTTGGTCTACTGACGGAAAAATACAGATCGCATCAGGCTATTTATACAGACGGTTCTAAAGATCATGAGAGAGTAGCGTGTGCTACTATATTTAGTCCCAAAACTAAACCTGTCGACTTCCAGGTAAAAGTTCGATATTCCTTGCCGAAACCAAAGTTCTATTGTCAGCTTCAGAAGGTATTGGGGCCAGTAAACGAGAAAAATATGTCATATTCTCAGATTCACTGTCATGCATTCAGCGATTAACTCATCCCGTCATCTTGAATATTCTACAGTTATATGACCGTGGATGTGTTCAATGGATTGCTATTGTGTTTGTTGGTTGCCTAATCACGTTGGCATCAACGGAAATACTGAAGCTGGTGAAATGGTATAGGCAGTGCTAGATAATGAGGTTGATCTTGTTGGAATCCCGTATAGCGATTTCAGACGCTGCGAGAAAGCTGTTCAATGTTTATGGGATGCCGCGGATAATAACAAACTTCATGAGTTCAAAAAACTGTAGGCTATTTTCATCTGATCAGCAAGAAACGTTTCGATCAAACCATGATCAGGCGATGTAGAATTGGTCATACACAATTAACTCCTGAACATTTACTTAAAAGAGGACCAGCCCAAAGGTGTATTCCCTGCCACTAAGTTATCAAAATGAAACATATTCTGATCGACTGTATGGATTTTAAAATTGTAAGAGATTCTTTTTATCGAGCAGCTACTTTAGAAGATCTTTTTAGTCGGATAAAGGAAGATTATATTTTAGGTTATTTGAGAGGAATCGGTTTTTAATTTATATACAGGTTCTTAATGTGATGTGTTGATCACTTGTAGATTGCTGGGTTATTAACGTGTGTTTGCTGGAATGCAGAGAACTTTGTTTAAACGTCGCTATATACATGTAGCTGAAGTATTGCTCTGTCTCTCTCTCTCTCTCTCTGACCCCCAGAAGAGCATCTAAGGGGAAATATTATGTTGAAAAGAATACTTATCTTCGCAGTAGGTTTGTCGTTTTCATTATCCTTGAGGCTAGAAGCCGAAACTTCTCACGCTATATCTCTGATTTCAGCACAACCAGACAATACAAGATGGCCTAAATGAAGATGTCACAGTGACGTCATATTCTAAAAATAAACCATTTTGTGGTCGGCTTTTTTTTTCGGACCGCTTTCTAGAGTTTTGTATTCGCTCAG
Organism: Hanleya hanleyi; assembly: GCA_036873755.1. Lineage (NCBI taxonomy): Eukaryota > Metazoa > Mollusca > Polyplacophora > Lepidopleurida > Hanleyidae > Hanleya > Hanleya hanleyi. Next base: position 65,813 of record JAVTVY010020908.1, read on the forward strand.
TTGTCTGGTAAATTAGTAAATAATAATCTGATTTGATATAAAATATTATTGGGCACTTTTACGTAGAAAAAAGTACTTATTTAGCAGAAAAACGATAATCACAACTTTCAAGTTACATCGCTCTGTCGTCCATTCTGAATTTACCCATGATGCCCTTCTCCGAGGACAACAGGCAACATGCCCAACATGGCCATAATATAATAAGTTATAAAGACACAAGGTACCAGCTCTCAAGATTTCTTCATTCTGAAGCACGAGAGGGAAGTATTTTGGGAAGGGGTTGAGTGTGAAGCTGAATCCATCAATACCGATTGAACTCTGGAACCTCCCTATTGAATATCATTTTTTAGTGGTATACATGTAGAACAGGCATATATTTGGAGTAGTGCAGGAGTGCTGAACCAAGAATATGTAAATGTAATGGTCTTGGCACCCAGTGGGCGTTAAATGTATTTTCCAAAAATTAAGTAGAAAGATGGAAAAGCTAAACACCGCTCCCGTATTCCAACTTTTCCAAGTTTAGCATTTTTTCTTATTTTTTATTGATTCCAGCATAATCAGCGAGTATCGCAAATTGTAATCCGATAGTGTATCGTGCAGACACACTGGTGTGCAGCAATTAAGCTCAGATGCATCAGCAGTCGTCGGCGTGACTTCCAGGGCAGTTACAGAATTACCCACATTGAAAAGATAAATATGGTACTTGTATGGACCCGAGTATTATCAGCAGTATTCCGTGCCAAGATGCCCATACACATTTCCGTCGGGGTAACCGGTGAGATTGATGTGTTCTTTTATTACTTAACCTGATATAACTCGAGTCGCTTTCGCTCACAATCAATGATTCTTTGAGCGGTTCAATTCTCTAAATGTAGTCTATTATTATCCATTCTCACGGTCGTCGCATACCACTACAGTATATGAGATCAAAGAAAATATCTTGGGGGCAATCTACCATTTTATGCGATAATACAATCACAGTGATTGGTATCTGCAGAAATAGGACAACCAATCCACAACATACAAACCCTGTTTCAGAACGGTCGGGAGAGAACACGGGGACGAAGGCAACACTATAGTCTTAGCTTGATTCGAATCCATGATGAACCGTTGTCTACATGAAAAAAGTTGGTTCGATGGAGTTTCGCTAATTGTCTATAATCTGCCTCTGAACATTAATACATGTACTATAGAGTTTCTTCTAGTGGAGTTGGTTAATCGTGTCAAATTTGGACCCAATAGAGAGAGAGAGAGAGAGAGAGAGGGAGAGACAGAGTGAGAGAGATCTTGTGAATCTATTAAACAATCTAGCAGCGAACATGCCTAACAAAATACCGAATTCATAGTTGAACAACAGATTCCTGTTGACTTTAGGATCTCATGGTTGGTTGCTTGAAAAAAGCACCACTGAAGAAAATAGCTTTCTGGCCCGAAGCGTTTTGGGGAATTTTGTTGGGATAGAGGATCATCCTCCATTGATTTACATCATGAAGGGTCGATGCTCTTTGCTTATTCATTCAACGATCATTGATTTGCAAATATAACTTTTTCCCCGGAAATGAACCGAAACGCAAACGTGGGAGCGATTATATCTTAGAATAATAAAAGGAAATCCATCAGTCGTATGCTTGAAAGCAATCCGACCTCTAAATGGACCAAAAGGGAATTGATCAATAAAAGTAAATTGCTTCCAATTTGACGAGCTGATTAACTTGTGTGAACCCGTTTAGAAGGTGATCGCCTCAATAAAAGCATTAGCGTAAAACGAGTTCTGTAGAATAGATTGTGAAAAAGACGGCATAGAAGCGTTTGTGTCTCAGCGGGACGTCATTGATAGGGGTGCACATATATATGGATTCGCGAAGAATGCTGATTTCGGGTAATGCGCTCACGTTTATGCTGGAACGAAGTACGTATTATAACACGAGCTGTCTGATTATATACGGTACAAGGAACGGACGAAAACCCGCCAATAAGATCATTAAACCAGTTCAGCTGGTTATGTAGTCAGGGGCGCGTATTCGTGGCGCCCGTAACAGCATATGGAGGGGTAATTTCGAGGAATCGGCACAACAATGACTGTACCTTATGGCAGTTCGCCTAGAGCTCTTCAGCCGTCCACTGTGAAAAACCAATAAAACCGAGCCACATACTGTCCTGGTAGAGGAATTATGTCCAATAGGCCAAGATTTTCGGCTGTTTTCAAGTGCAGTCTTGCCAGGCATCAGACGTGTCTCAATAGGCTCCGCGACAAGTAACAGTTCGGCGCGTGACGTTGGGCACAAAGTGGATGGTACGATATTTCGGCATGCGACATTTCGGCAACTTTTTTCCCATCTGCAGTTAGCTTAATAGGCCTGTTTTAATTGGACAAAAACTCAATTATGTGTTTTGAGGTACAAAAATATATGGAAGAAAATCAGTTTTGTTCATATCAAGTTGGGTCATTTTTTCGCCAACCAATCAGCGAGAAATACGGCCTTCTTAGGCCGCCAATCAGATTCTCGCTTCCTTAGGCTTATAGGCCATTCTCGTCTCGCGAGACTCCCTACTGCGAGAAAGAGTCTCACGCGTAAATGGGAGCCATCCCCCCAAAATTTGGGGGTGAGTAGGCGGCGTATGATTATCTGGCTTGTCACTGACCTGCTGACTCCGCCGAGTTAGAAGCGAATTGCTAAACATAACGTGGGCTATATAATTGGGAAATGACTCTTTCCGTTTCGGAGCATATCAATCGCGAACAAATTATTGTCGGTATGTATACTTGGCCGTGAAAGCGAGTTATCTAATACAGGAAGTAGTTCGCGGGTAGACACGGCTCGCTTTGAGAATGATGTCATGCTGCCTCGCTTTGAGATTAGAGATTCAAAAATGTCACCAGTTTACATGAGAGTCGCTTTGGTCTCCCGCGGGTAGACACGGCTCTCTTTGAGAATGGCTTATAGGCGAGACCATGCGCACACAGAGGTCACGTGTGTTTGAGCTAGTTCGGTAAATGGCGGCTCGAGGTTTAATGTGGAGAGAGGTTTTTGTAACTGTGCGAACGTTTCCTCGTGGATTCGTTAACCGAATGATTGGAAGCCGGTATTCTATGTATGTTAATACCATTTGAAAAATATCAAACCTTAAACTCAATTATTTTTAGGAGGACACTTTCCTGGTAAAGCACAAATACTTGTGCTGGGTTGGCCAATCTCGTGCGATAGTCGAACCCGCGCTCTCAGATGTTGGCACCAAATGGCGAGAAGGTCGATCCATCGCAAGTATTTGTGCTTTACCATGGACGCGTCACCCTAAAATAATTGGGTATAGAAGGACAGAAATTATTTCTGCGATATACGGCTAATTAATTATTCCTCGTTTTTTCTTGAAATATGACAGTGTAATACACAAGCACCCCACTCGACGTGTGGCATTATGTTGCGAGAAAAACTTATCTGTCACACTAATTACAAGCGTCTAGTCCGTCATTCATAATCCAGCCGTCGTCCATTAGAGAATATCCGCGTCCATAATCCAAAGACCTATTCCATTTCCATATAACAGTATTAGCACCAAATTCAAAAAGACAAAAGTATACATAAACATAGGCTTGTTTCCTGCAAGAGAGAAGCGGTCAACAGTTTTCAATGATGCCGGCAAGACATCATGATGTTCCAAAAATATCAAATCCGTATCGCTGATCAGTATTCTTAATCCAGAATATTCGTTATAGAGTCGTCATATAAAAAGATGACTACCTGTTTGAGTTTCTTCGCACAGTCCTGCCACATATCAACCTGTTTTCTGTTATAAGCGCAAGATAGGCGCACTTACATGCGCGGAGTAGTATATAAAGGACATTTTGGGTCCGATTTAGGGGCGATAACTCTGTTGGCCCAATTACTGGTTATCTCCCCTGATTCGCACATTTCTGCCCCTAAATCGGACCCAATATGTTCTTTTACTACTTATCAAATTGACGTCACGTATGACGTCATATCCGGTCAGGTTACATCCGGGTCACATGTCACATCCGGGTCAAAGGTCACTTCCGGTCATGTGCCTGCCCAGCAAGGGTTATCTGCCCCTACATTAAACCACAGTGACTTCCAGTGTTAATCTACGGGGAATGCATGTATGGGATAGGAGTATTGGGGTGGTCATTTCTTGAATCGAACACAGTATTAATGTGCTCGCTGAGAGGTTTCATTTAAGCCCAAGAACAACAAAATTGACCCATGCATGACCTATATGGCGCCGATTTAATCCCACGCAGGTGGGCCTGGACCGCTTGCAGGCGATTTTTTTTAGCAAATCGGCCTAAAGAGCCGTGGTTGGTCTCAAATTGAAGCTCTTGCAGCCCACAGTAACGCTACCTTGGTTTCAGCTCAGAATAGCCATCGGAAGGTACCAGAAATGGGCTCTTCTGAAAAAACCGACTCTGTGGTTGATGTTTTGGGGCGATGTTTAGGAAATCGGGTTTAGACAGCCGTGTTTGGTTTCAAATTGAAGCTCTTGCAGCCAACAGTAACCACGGCAGTGGGCTGATTTTCTGGCACTGTGCCAAGAACGAGTACCTGCGGGGCAGTGTCTGATTTTTTTCTGGCACCGTGCCAAGAACGAGTGCCCGCGTACCAAAGCTAGCTGACATCATGGCGTAGGTTCACCGCGCGGTTTTCTTTTTTTTTATCAAAAGATACGCAGTTGTGCATAAATAATGACCCGACGTGGGTCTACCGGGTTCTGTACCAAACCTCGCGGCTTTCACGAATAAATAATGAGGCCGCGTGAGGCTGCGCAGGACGAGTTAAAATATTCAAGTCTTCAAGACGAAATACCAGCCTGTATACCCACGCAAAAGCTTGGTATAACGAATTTATCTCATTGAAGAGCTGTTTTCCTGGTTGTTTTAACATATAACATCAACCCGAAAGAAAAACATGCATATAACTCAACGTTGAACACTCTAAAACATCGTGAGTCGTTCCTGTCTATGTGGTATATAAAGCTTTCGATGATAATTTATTTCTTATCTTCATCCGCAAATACACAATTTGCTTCACAACATTTGTTCCAGTGGCGGAACTCGCCCCATACAAAACGCGCGCAGACAATTTCGCCTGGAACAGTCTTTGCCTGCAGTTGTTACACCCTGACAGTGGGGAAAAGCCGTTCCCGTCTAATGTATGTGATTACTGGTCTACCACAAAATCTAAGCTTGCTAGACACATGATGAGCCACACTGGCGAAAGGGCTTACGAGTGTACTATATGTGAACACAGAACTGCGAGAAAATCTCAGCTTGCTAGACGTATGATGATGCACAAGTGTGAAAAGCCATTCGTGTGTACAGTGTGCGATCATCTGGTCTTACTGATGGAAAGCAAATGTCTACGTAGATTAAATGCCGTGGAAAATGACACACACTCGAACACAAGTGACATGCGTAAATCATGGCTCTCGTCTCCACGGATACCCGACAGAGCTCGGAGCTGGGGGATGGGACAGTTCGGGGCTCGGAGCTCGGGATGTGGCAGTTGGGTGTTTGAAGCTTGGAGCTCGGCAATGGGGCAGTCGGGAGCTTGGAGCTCGGGAGGAGCGCGGCCGCTCGGAGCTCAAGGATGGGGCAGTTGGGAGCTCGAGGCCTTGGATCAAAATGCGCAAACAACTGTTTCAGGTCCTCAACGGTATCCTGGCCTGCCCTAAATGTTATATTCTCCCCTGTAGATAGCCCGATACACACTATCCTGGATTATTCCCCATGGTCTAGGGATAATGTCCGTGTTCCGTATTTTTTTTCTGGAGAAACGTTTACATGCACTCACACATGACTTGATCGACCTGAAGGAGTGCTTCATATGGATACCCTCCCCGACCCAATCGGACCACTATGGGTCGACCGCGACCCCATAACGTCCCTTGCGATGCCCTTTTCCCACAATTCCCTGTCTGCGCATGCGCAGAATGTTGAAAACGGACGATACACGATGACACCTCACACGGCCCAATCGGACTAATATTGGTCCATCTCGACTCCAAAACGACCATTCAAATACCCTTTTTCTACTACGTATGCGCGGATACAGTAAGAGCCTACAGTATATAGGTATATACATGTACATATAGCTAGCCATCATACATGCACATACGAATATCGATTAAATACATGCATTAGGTATTTCTGGCCTACATAACTGCAAAAGTGTTGTTCCCCCATATGGACAAAACGAGAAACAACCGGTTCAATCTGAACAAAAATAGTTCCCTCAGTTTCCTTCCCCTCCCATAATAAATGAATCGTCCCTAAGATGAGTCCTCTAGACTATAATTCAACTATATGTAGCATGCGCAGTTCACCTGGCATGCCTCGTCGTGAATGATGTTATCATGCATGCATCCACAGCAATGGTTAGCGGTCGAGTACAATGATCTCTCAAGTGAAAGGAGCCCGAGTAAAATTGTATAATAGTGTTGAACCCAAGAGTTGATTATCGAGAACCAAACATGTGAACAGAATTCTTTTACACTTGTTTCTATAACAACTTGCCAACCGTGCAATCATTGAGTGTATTAGCAAGGTTGTGTGAAAGGTAGATGTGTCAAGTGCAGGTGTTCATTGGTAGATTCTATTTTAGAAGGCGGGAGAGGGAGGGGTCGTCTGCTTCATACAATCGAATAAACACACAAATAAATTACAAGATGGAATTTCTTTCTCAAGTTTAACTGCTGTTTTTATCGTGAAATTGATTAACAAAGCAACAAAAATAGACCTAAATACAAGTATTTCCATAGAGCCTGGCTCAGCTAACAGAATAACTCTCCATTTGAGAGACCACATAAACTGACATTGCCACGATGCCAACCGAGACGGGAGCATCGTGACAATATCGGTGGACGAGTTTTCCAAGAAAGGGGAGAAAGGTTGTCAGAGTTTAAAATATGTTTTCAACCATTCATTAATCTTTGTTGATAATCAATTTGGGTAGTGCAATCGAATAGAAATAATGTTTTCATAGGCGTGCTCAATGGTTATTTTACGCACGAAAAACTAGTTTATAAATTTTAGCGCGCGGGCTTCGTCCTTACACGCATATGAAAACATTATTTCTTAAACACACATAACTTGTTTATGGATGAATACAATTTTCCAAGAGGCATCCTGTTTCTGCATGTTACCTAAATACATGTTTGATGATAATTTTGCGACAGGATGAATTTTTGGTCAAAAAGTTTCACCGATTGTAGAACTAATTACGCCAGTAAATAGGACAGCAACACTGGGGAGATAGAAGGATATGGCAAGATTTGTATGGACTTGGTCAATAGCTTTTTAACGGAAATATATGTTATATTAGAAATTACACAAGAAATGAAACTACAGTACCATGGAACATACACGCCAAACTACGCCAACACATGTATGCCAAGGAATAGACAGCACATTTTCGGCTATGGCAATCAGGGGCTCAACGACACTCTGGACGTCCATGACACATTGTCACCTCCTTTTCGCACAATGCATTGCAAATATTTCAACAGGTGCAGCAGGGGATTCTGGCAAGCTCGATGCCTGGTCTGCAAGGTATGGGAAGAACTTACCCAAACACCAGCCGTTCGGGTGCTCCATCGTCGAAGAGAGTTGCATAGGAGAACCAGGACGGTTAGGGTTAAGTTTCAAAATAACCCAATGGTACAGAAGAGAAAATCGAAAGGAAAAGCTGCAAGAGAGAGGCAAAATCGTTCCAAGACAGCCACACTGGCACATGGAAAAGGAATTGCATTAGAGTGTGCAGATGTAGACTCTCCTTAACTTACACTTGTGTGCGAGAAATTGTACGATGAGAATTGGTGTGCGTGAGCTCAGGCCGGAGTCAACAACTGCAAAGACTAGAGGCACTCCTACAGGAAGCTACGATTAACATCGTCTAACTTCAGCACTGTCATGTCAAGAACAATGCCGGCTTTCAACCCATACTAGAGGTACAGTTGGATTAATGGGTCGTCATCAACCAGAACTTCAACAAGAGAGGGTGGCCATCCAGGAGAAGCATCTCCACCGCATTTCTCTGTTTCTTGGTCCATCCCCGATGTAGTGCTATTTGTGAATTGGATAGCTTCTGGGCTGCTAGAAATCAAGAACGTCTTGAAAGACAACCCTATCCCACTCACCGAAGCCTCTAAGAGCCACAGTTTCTGTCTCAAATCTGTGGATGGATCCCTTCTGAAGAAACACCATCGGTACTAATCTCACTGCTTGGGCCAGCTTCACATTACTGGATAGTCATGGCTGGAGTTCATCATACGCACAGTCAATCCGGAGTCTTGTCATATCCGAACGTGGAGGTCATCATCATTAGGAGCATGGTGTTTCAGACTGCCAGTGTATATTATTTGTCTGTACATATACATGTAGATGTAGAAGGCTGATTTAATGCATATCATTTTCTGTCTACATACTGTAACCGTTTATAAACTCAAAAAATGTTGTTAGAAAATAGGTGAAATTACAAGCGTCTAGTCCGTCATTCATAATCCAGCCGTCGTCCATTAGAGAATATCCGCGTCCATAATCCAAAGACCTATTCCATTTTCCACATAACAGTATTAGCACCAAATTCAAAAAGACAATCATAGTATACATAAACATAGGCTTGTTTCCTGCAAGAGAGAAGCGGTCAACAGTTTTCAATGATGCCGGCAAGACATCATGATGTTCCAAAAATATCAAATCCGTATCGCTGATCAGTATTCTTAATCCATAATATTCGTTATAGAGTCATCATCTAAAAAAAAAAATGTATCTCAGTCACGCTTTGATTGTGACTGTTCATATGAGTACCATGAGGATCTTGAAGTACATGGGTTCATACGGCCCCTAGCCCCGGGTTAAGCGGAATTAGACACAAGTTACGAAACGTAGCGCCATAGATCTTGCACGCTACGTTCGTATTTTGCTATCAGCATGCGATATGTATCGCCAAATTTGAGAAACTTTGAGTGGAGAGAATTCCCAAGAAAATCAGAAAAAAATAATACAAAATGTGAAAAAGTTGATGTCCCCTTTGGGTATGAGATATTTGATGCTTCTGATTCCTGACCATATGGATGTGTAATGTGAACGTGGCAATCGCAAGCATAATTAATTTCAGTCCACAGGTCCTCCAAAAATAATATTTTAAGAATTGCGAATTTTGTCATAACCTTAAATGAGAATATATTCCTTGTGATTTTACTGTCACCTACGATTTCTTGCAAATTATGTACACAATACTTTTCTCACAAAAGACGAGGGATAACTGATTTGATGCTTCGCGTCTCGTGGGTTATCCTTCAGTCTTTCACTCGAACAGCATTTACGGTACTCATATGTATATCAGTAACTGTCAGTGTCCTTCTAGCCCTGCTGCCGGAGATGCAGATATGAGATAGCCCTCGCTTCATCTGTTCTGCAGGGGTTAATAGTCGCCAAGGAATGTTAATGGCCTTTTCACAAGTAGTACCATACTCAAAATGGTGGACGCTAATGACTCTATCTTTGCTCATTTCCCGTTTTTGCATTCTATTTATTTAGCAAAATTTCACTACTGTGTAGTTATTTCTTGTTGACTGTTGTGGAGAAAGTGGGCTTCTTTTAACCTGTATTAGAGGCATTTATGCACTTTCAGCATTTTGATAACGTGTCATCCTAGTAAAGTAAATTAACACATCTACTCAAGATATAAACATTCAGGTAAAGTCACCTCGATTTTAAAAGGCTTACCTTTCTTTAGCAAGGTATTGCGATAAAGTTGGTAGATCGACGCTCGGTATAGTCCGGTTCTCGGTGAAATATGTTGCTCGGTAATGTCCGATTCTCGGCAAAATCCGGTGTTCGGTAAAATCCACACATCGGCGGAAATGTTCGGAACTTGGTGCAAGGCAAATTTCGGAATTTGGAACATGGAAGATATTGATGGACGACGTATATGCACGATGGTCCTTTATTAGAGGGGAGTTTGGTATATACCTACATACGGATACATAGACATATTCTTTGAAAGAGTTACCTCCATTTTCTTTTCTTTTTAATCAATTATATTATTTATATTTAAATTCATATTAAATAAATGTGTTATATAGACATTATTAACATGAGCATTAAGAGATGCGGATATTGCTGGAATATTGATGTGGATATATAAGTAGGTTTGTGGATGTGGATGCAGAAATGTCGGCGTATACTTGTTGATATGTGGATGTATAGATATAGGGATGTGCAAATGTGAATATATAGACGTCGATGCGTAGATGTGGATGTGGGTATGTGGATGACGATTTGTGGCTGTAAATGTGTAGATGTGAATGTGGAAATGCGGATGTAGATATTGTTGAAATATGAATGTGGATGTGGATATTTAGAACCGATCTGTGGATGTGAATGTGGAAACATGGATGTTTAAATGTGGATGTCTATGTGTAGATGTGAATGTGGAAAATGTGGATATATGGATGTGGATGGGGATATGATGATGTGGATGTGAATGTGTAGATGTGGATGTGGATATTTCAACGATGATGTGGATGAATCTGTACATGGCGATGGATAGATGTGGATGTGGATATTTCAACGATGATGTGGATGAATGTGTACATGGAGATGTGTAGATGTGGATGCAGATGATGGTATGCATATGTGGATGAGGGTATGTGACTGTAGATGGGTAGGTTTAGATGTGGATATGTGAATGTGAATATTTTTGAAATGTAGATGTCGATATGTGGAAGTCGATATATGGATGCGGACATGTGGATGTGTAGACATGGATGTAGGCGTGGATATAAATGATGAGGATGTGGAAATGTGGATCTGAATGTGGAATTGTGGTTGTATATTTTATATAGATTTGGATATTATACAGTTATATATTGGAGGCGGCTGTTGCTATGTTTTCTATTTCTTCGAACAATATGTATAATTATTGTAGCTTTTATAGGAATGATTCATGAATAAGACAGTCTTTCAGTGTATGTTATGTTCAGCTGCCATATTATGAATTGACTAATAAAATATGTACTACGATATACCTTAGAATGGGTTCCTCTCACATTTTAACGTTGAGGGTGAATCCGGATTTGGTAGGATGGGTAAGCTTAGGGCTCGACTCACTGAATCTGGTTCTTGAACTGTAGAGGTTCTGGAGACTACATGTGACGGGCTGCAACAGAACTATTGTCGATGCGTAAAACTACACATTATCTCACGCTTTCGTCGTCAGCGTTATGAATTCCAGCAGCAGAGCATTGTACATCGTAATGGCTTATAATACGTAGCAGGAGAGACCACTTCTCGCCAAAGACCTCAGCAGATACGTTGTAGGATAGGTGAACATATTATAGTATGAGCGGAGATTCTGTGAGAACGGATGCCTTTACTATGTTTGAAGGAAATTTGCATAGCTCCAATTGTGCCGTGTACAAATATATTCGAAATTTACCCGATGATTTAGCCGCATTACCCGGCACCGTACCCCGCGGGTTCCTGCCGGCTTACTCACAATATTACCAAGTGGTTTACCCGCCTTACCCGCCATCGTACCCGCTCGTTTACCCGCCTTACCCGCCACCTTACCAGCGGGTTTACCCGCCTTGTCCGCCATCCTGCCCACTGTTTTACCGCCTTATCCGATGACGTCACTCCTTGTTCCTTTGCTCTTGCATCAAACGTATTGATGATATCGCGACATTTCTGCTTTATATTCTAATGACGATATGTGATACACAAACTCCAAGATAAGATGCTGGTGTCACGAGCTACTTGTATAGCCTTCATATTTCCGGCTCAATATTTATCGGCGGTCGCGGATAAGAAAAGCAGGCAATTTCTTCAACCTCACGATGGAGGGCGGAACCGCAGAGGTCAGATTAAGGGATAGTAAGGGTGCTCTCCAGGGATTCTTCTATTTGGCAGGGAATATACCATGGGTCCGCTTTTTAATCCAAATCACTTATACATGTATGTATATATTTCCTGAACGAGCATTTTATGCCACATCTGTGATATGCGACGTCATAATACACGACGTCACCGGGACAGTGCTACAATAAACCTTCGCGTTGGAAAGTTTCTGACGTCGTTCCTGAACTATGTCAATTTCCATAAATGTCGTGCTGACGCAGCGTTGGCCTGGTTTGAAAACGGATATGCACAGAAATGCCTCGAAACTCTTCTATATATGAACGGCGAATAGTATCGGTGAATACGAATGCCAATCCCGAATACCGGTTATGTCTTTCCTACTGTGCTCTGGGGCAGCGATGAGGCGTACGATCGGACAGTGGGTATAGCTCACAAAACCATAGAATTTAGAACAATTCAGAGCGTCTCTTTGGAGATCATGCCGATGTCCTGACACCAGGCATGTTACGAGCGCGTCTGAGAGAAGGCTTAATGCATTCTTGCGAAACGTTTTCTATTCTGACGTCATGATGTTATGACGCTGGCCATGATGAGTGACGATAGACTCGTCTCTTGCCCACAGGGACACGGAGATCATAGCACAAACAGTGTCTACCATTTGTATCATTGGAGTATAATATTTTGCGGTGATTTTTTCGATGATGCCGTTGCGATGTTTTTCATCTATTTTTTAAAGTTATTAACCTTTGTGCACTTGAACGCCTGACGTGACCGGCCGATGATGTTGATGTTGTCAAATTAACCCTATCTGGCCTGAGCTTTTGGGGACCTGTCCGGGGCCATTGCGCTGGCTTATGAAAGTCTGCTAGTGTCTACGTATACACTGGTATAACACACTTGCCAGAGAAGAGCATTTTCATGGAATATCCTGACTTTGACTTTGGTTTATCAGAAGACTATTCTGTGAAGTCATATGACGCAGTCAGTATGTCGGCACCTCTTCCCACTTCCCTTATATGTGTTATAATTCCCCCTACTCCATCTTTGTTTTGGTGGAGTTTTCATCTGAAGTTCAGATATCGACGGAAAAGTGACGTCATCCACGGAAATGACGTCATGCGCAAGATAGCGCCACATGTAGCCTATTACGAGTACGCGAAAGAGTATCAGGTTTTAGGTGGCGTCCCTTGCGCCATGGCATCACTTCCGCCGATGACGTCACTTCCGGCAATATCTTCAATCTAGAATACCAGAGACACCCGAGCCTGTCCCCCTTAGTATGTTCTGAGACGGAGCGCAGGCGTACGATCGGTCATAGCACAAGATAGCGCAAGAAACCCTAAAATTCTGAACATAACGAGGGGGTCTCTGTGGAGATCATGCCGATGTTCCGACGTCATGGATGTTGCGAGCGCGTCTGACAGATAACTTGCTCATTATGCATTATTGCGAAACATTTACTATTATGACATTATGCATCCAATGCTATGACGCTGGCCATGAAAATGACTCCTGACTAACTAACGCTGCATAATAAATTGGATATATTCCAATGGAACCGGATGAGGATACTTGAACGTATTTTGCGATGTATTATGGGACACGATCGGTTTGAGCGTGGTCTCATGGGTTCACCTAGTAGCATTTACTAGACCCTGTGTTAAATGTGATGAGTTTAATCAACGTCAGAAAACATTAGTGCAGAAACTTACAAAACAGGGCTATATCATCAAGCGCCTCCGCTCGAAGTTTCTCAAATTTGGCGATACATATCGCATGCTGATAGCAAAATACGAGCGTAGCGTGCAAGATCTATGGTGGAACATTTCGTAACTTGTGTCTAATTCCGCTTAGCCTGGGGCCGTGTGAACCCATGTATTTCGAGATCCTCATAGCGGTCATATGAACAATCGCAATCAAAGCGTGGCTGAGATATATCATACTCTAGATAACGACTTCACAAGGAAAATCATATGGATTAAGACTATTGATCAGCGATACGGATTTGATATTTTTGGAACAGCACGATGTCTTGTCGGCATCATTGGAAACTGTTGACCACTTCTCTCTTGCAGGACACTAGCCTAGTTTTATGTAAACTATGATTTATTCTTCTAATCTGGAGATAATGCTATCATATAGGCCTTTGGATTATGGACGCGGAAAGTCTTTAATGGACGACGGCTGAATATTGAATGACGGAATAGACGCTAGTATTTGTTGGAACGGCCATTTTTCAGCGAAAAGGTTCCCCTGGTGGCGAGGTTGCGATATCGTCGCTTCCGATGATGACGTCACTTCCGGTGATAATAGCACTTTCAGCTTATAGGATGTCGGCGGCACCACCGGGTGAGTGCGCCTGCGAGGGAGTCTTTTACGATTATGACGTGACTTGCGGCGATGACGTCATTTTCATAGGCCACGTTTCGGCGATCGAAGAGTAACTTTCAAAAGGCTTACATCCAAATGTCCCGATCTATCAGAAAAACTGCAACACAGGATAGCCTACTGTCGCTTGAAATAAAACCGATCGCACGCATCCGTTTATCATGCAGTCCAAACGCCACTTGGAAAAGGATATGGAGTTACAACCCACAGAGGTTCTGAAAAATGAGGTCAAAATGCGAAAACAGCTGTTTCCAGATAAGCTACAGGTACAATATTCAGAACTACACGAAAACACTTAGGGATAGATCAGAGCGAACGAACAGACGACCGTGGAGCTAACATGGCCAAAGATTGACGCAAGGCAAGAGCCGTATTACAAAGGGCGCATCTGATTGGACAAGAGCGAACACGGCCACGATGTGTCTAATACATCGCCGATAGCACGCTTGAATTGTAAACACACCCAACGCGGCTTCCCCTAGGCTTGGTGTGATGTGATGGAGGCCATAATAAAATGTGTAATACGCAATATGATTGCTGCTGTTGCTCATCTCTCTATCTATCATCTGATTGCGTTAAGACGTTAAGGGATTAGCGACTAAGTTAAGGTGCATTAGAAGAGTTACTTCCTGCGTATTCAAGTCTGAATGATAGGTGCTGGGGGAGGATTTCTTGTGGAGTCGTTGTTGCTTTTTAGTCACCAGGCGTCGTCATATTGTTTCACGGCTTACATATCTCACCAATTTGGGCACGCCTCACTAACTCATTCACTCACTCCCTCACATCTGTCTAACTCAATCAGTCACGCATTTACTCAATCACTCGCTCCCTCACTCACTCACTCACTCACCCACACGGTCTTCACTTATTCACTCCCTCAATCACACTCTACCCAGCGGGGTAACTATGCCAGGCAAAATAGACCCATCAAGCCCTGTCAACTACACCCAATCGCTCAAGGTATCACGGCATCCACGAAAACAGCTGAGTTAGAATCAAGATGGCCCATCTATCGCCCATACATACTCTCGCGTACCCAAAAATGACATCCTTCTCTACTACTCCTCCACTGAGCATGTGTACCGGGACGTCACTTCCGGCACAAGCATACCAATAGTAGTCGGCGCCCAGAGCTTCATTACGATATCATGCACGTCGTATTTGGTCCAGGATAAGCCCAAAATCGCCCAAACTTGCCCCTGCACTCTCCTAAAATGTCATTTGTCTCTACTACTCCTCGACTTCACGACTTCATGATATCTCGTCCGATGCTAACTACACTAAATATATTTATTATTGGTACGGGGCTCGAATTGATATGCTAATGCGTGTGTAGGCGCCGTGGAATAAGAATAGGCTAATATGACTGGGTATGTCATGCTAATGTGCAATATGCAAATGAAGTTAGGTGGTGGAGAGATAACATATAAAAGAGACTTGTATGAATGGGATCTTCATCGAAGCCCAGCCAGCTCCGACCGCGCGTACTGATTTACTATTTGTTCACTTTTTTTCTGTGCTTGTCCACGTTTACAGTATGAAATATCTATATACCGGTAACATACCCATCGATTTTCCATCGTGACTGGCCATCTCCCACTGGAGAGCGAATATACTTGCCTACAGGAGCCCTTTCTGATGTCGTTTATTGAACTGAGAAAGTTCATCGCTGCTCGCAAAATATGGATAAGTATTTCTCTTATTACGGCTTTTTTCTATTATGTTTTGGATTCTAAGCATTTGTTTTATTAGGTCTTTCCATTTCCAATGGATAGACCTTTTGTTATTCTACGGATTATTATTATTCTTCTTATTATTATTATTTCACTTTTGAAATAGCGGCTAAACGGCTTTATATACAGCTTAGATATTTGGCTCATTTGTAGATACTAGGCTGAAGTTTCTGGTACAAGTATTCAATTTTGACCTTGACCTTGACCTATTGAGCTATGGGCTTTTCTGATAAAAACACCATTTTGCGAATATTGACCAAACGCATAAGGCGATGGAGCTGAAATTTAAAATTTGAAAGCTTGCAGATACACCCAACAAAATAACCAATAAAATAAGTAGGTCAAACAAGCGGTTTTCGAGTTCTCTCCCCTGGTGCTGTTTTTCGTGTGGGCAGTGTACAGCCAAAACTAAAGCACATATCTAAAAGAAAGTTGATGGTTGGTAAGTGTTACATATGGCCATGCTGTAGTTATATTTTTGAATTGTTACGTAACAAGAAAAAGTAGTTATCTCCCTTTTAATGTTTTTCAAAACCCGGTATTTTATAAGGAAATAACCTACGGCATTGATACTCCTAATATTAATGAACACTTTAATGACCGAAAAGAATGTGACCTTAAATTTGACCTTTGACCTCTAGGAGCGTCTCTATATGAGTTCAAATTTTGGTGGCGAAATCTTGAACGGCTAATGCGATCAGTCTAAAAATAAGGTCACGTGACCTACATCATGTCACAAGGTCACCACTTGTCTCAGAACTCGGCCTTGACCTTGACCTTCGAAGTGGTAAAGCATCCAAATATCGAAAATACGGCTTCCATTTTCTGGAAAACTAACACGCTGATAGGCAAGAAACAATGTAACAATAGTCAGCACAATATTGTCTTTCTTTCGGTGCTAGTTATAAAACGATCGGATGTAACCTTGACCTTGAATATCGCACAATGTAAAAAACATTGTTCGCGTTTTTCTCAAAAACTACAACATGCAGGAACCTGTAATTTGTTACATTTGTAGGCCATGATGCAAGTATGACGTCAATGCATTTTCAGCTTGACCTTGACCTTGGCTCTTGAGATATGGCCGCCGACAGTTTTGGGACTACAGGGTTATAGGTCGAGAACTTTTGGGAATTTCAAGTTGAAATTTGCACATGAATCTAGGTCATTATACGACGTAACAGAAAAACAATAGAAGCCACCAAGTTATACCAGAAAGAATAGAACATAATTAGCAATTTGTAAAATTTACGCTTTATTCAAATTTTACGAAAACTATTTACTCAATCATCACTATATTTTGCAATTATTGAGAGAATATATATATGTATTTGCCTGTGAAATTTCAGGAATGTAGCTTTGATGGGTTTGGAGATATTAATAAAACAATTTTCTCTAACTATTAAGCCGCTAAATGGTTCTCTCGCCGTGTTTCTGCTCATTTGTTGATTTCATCTATTCAATGGTCGCTGTCAATTTCGATATACCGATTCGGCTGCAGCGCTCGAGGCATCCCGTGTTGGCAATAAAATTAATGTC
>JAVTVY010020912.1:0-70486 GCA_036873755.1 Hanleya hanleyi
CTAAGAGAGTTGTCATTCCACCAGGCGTTGAGAAATTGGTCACTGGTTATGTTGATGGTCCTGTAGAACAGGATGAAAATTTCATCATGGAACCATTCCGGACCTGGGATAAAAGAGGTGTCCTTCTGTCAAGTGCGATAGTTGATCCTAGGCGGATAGTTTTCTCGGTAGTTAATCTCTCGGACCAGGCAGTTCGAATATTGAAGAACTCCACCGTCGCCAATCTTGGGGCTGTAAAATTAGATGGTCCCGGTAATGTCAGTGCAGTGGATGTGCCAATGCCGAAGCCTATACCTGAGCACTTGGTTCCATTGTTGGAATCCGCATCTCCTTCGCTTACTCTTGGACAAAAGCAAAGAATTGCTGGTCTACTGGGTGAATTCGTGGACATATTTAAAGCGCCGAAGGGAAAGCTAGGGCATACCGATATAGCGCAACATCATATTGATACTGGTGATGCCCCACCAATTCGTATTCCTCCGCGTCGGTTACCTTTGAGTCAGCGAGCTACGGTAGAAATTGAATTAGAAAAAATGCTTGCTGATGAAATTGTCGAACCTAGTTCGAGTCCTTGGTCGTCGCCGGTCTTATTGGTGAAAAAGAAAGATGGATCAACACGATTTTGCGTAGATTATCGTCAGCTCAACGCCGCTACAGTGAAAGATGCCTATCCGCTTCCACGGATTGATGAGTCATTGGATTCGTTGGTAGGCGCTTGCTGGTATAGTATTTTAGATCTAGTCTCCGGATATTGGCAATGCGGTATGAAGGATGCTGATAAAGTTAAGACAGCATTCTCCACACCCACCGGCCTCTATCAGTTTAACGTAATGCCTTTCGGCTTATGCAATGCGCCAGCAACTTTCGAACGTTTAATGGAGCGCGTACTTCGAGGGCTTCAGTGGAAGAAATGCCTATGCTATTTGGATGACGTTATCGTTTTTGGCGACACCTTTGAGGCGGCGTATAATAACTTGCGGGAAGTGTTCCTTAGGTTTCGCGCAGCAAATTTGAAGCTCAAGCCATCTAAATGTGCATTGTTCCGTACGGAAGTAACATTCCTAGGTCACGTTGTTTCAGGCAATGGGGTGAGCTGTGACCCCAGTAAAATCGACGCCGTAGTGGATTGGCCCAACTCTGATTCCGTTAGCGAGGTGCGTAGTTTTCTTTCTGGTAGGATACTATCGTAAATTCATTCCCGATTTCGCCACTGTAGCGTATCCTCTTGTTCAACTCACAAAACAAGGGGTTCCATTTAAGTAGACAGACGAGGCCTCTCTGTCGTTCGAACGGCTAAAGAAACTGCTCGTTTCTGCGCCAATTCTGGCCTATCCGCAGATGGATGCGCTGTTCATTTTGGACACGGACGCAAGTCTGTGTGGAGTAGGGGCAGTGTTATCACAGGTACAGGACGGAGAGGAAAAAGTGATAGCCTATGGTAGCAAGACTCTTAACAAACATCAGCATTAGTACTGCGTTACGTATCGAGAGCTCTATGCTGTAGTGTATTTTGTCAAACACTTTAGACACTATCTGCTTGGACATCATTTTATCGTCAGGTCTGATCATGCTTCCCTAACTTGGCTTAGGAAGTTCAAAAATCCAGAGGGTATTGTCGCTAGATGGCTGTCCGTATTAGACACTTACGACTTTGACGTACAACATAGGCAAGGACACCTTCATGGGAATGCTGATGGGTTGTCAAGAAGGGCACATCGTAAATGTAAAAACGTAGAGTGTTTGGATTGTTCCACTGGCTGGCTTGACTCAGTCAAGGCTGAAGACTCTAATGAGTCTGAACCTGGTTCTGTCAAGCGAAAAGCATTTTCCACTAAAGCTGTGAGGTCACGGCGAGATGGGGAATCGGTGGTCGGCCAACACTGTTGGTTTGAAACTTGGACACGAGAACAGATAAAGGGCTGGCAGGCGCCAGACTCTGCTATTAAGCAAATCTTGGAATGGAAGGGAAAGTACACCACTAAGCCGTACAGAAGTCTCTTAGGATCCCTGTCCAGGCGTGCTAGGATTGTATGGAGTATCTGGGAAACACTGGAGTCCAAAACAATGTACTCTATTACCAGTGGCACGATAAGTTTACCGACGAAGTTAAACTTCTTTTGGTGGCGCCCGAGGCTATAAGGAGTAGAGTATTTCAGGAGTTGCATTGTAGTCGTACTGCCGGACATCTTCGGAGAAAACGGACTTTGGAGTCTGTGCGCCGCAGGGTGTACTGGCCAGGAATGAGGGCGGATATTAGTTTATGGCTGAGACAGTGCGACATGTGTGCACGCAGAAAACCTGGTCCCGGGTTTGGCAAGTCGCCGTTGCAACAGTTCGCAGTCGCAGTTCCTTTGGAGCGGGTGGCCCTTGATATATTGGAATGCCCAGAATCAGGGAATGGAAACCGATACATTATCGTGGTCTGCGATTATTTTACAAAATGGGCCGAAGCTTACGCGGTACCTGACCATACAGCCATGACTGTGGGAGACCGCCTCATGTCGGAATTTATCTGTCGATTTGGTGTGCCACAAGTTATCCATTCCGATCAGGGTAGGGAGTTCGAGTCCCGGTTGTTTGAGCATATGTGCAACTTGCCGGGTGCGAACAAATCCCGGACAACGCCGTATCGACAGCAGTCAGATGGTCTGGTTGAAAGATTCAATCGTACCCTGTTGCAAATGTTGTCCATGTATGTGGATGAAAACCATTCAGACTGGGATGACCATTTACCGTATGTGTTGATGGCGTATCGGGCCAGTGTGCACGACAGTACCGGATGCACACCAAATATGTTGGTGTTCGGCCATGAACTCCTGTGTCCACTCGATGTCATGGTGGGACATCCATCGTCGCCTGGATCGGATTTCTGCCCGGTGGAGTATGTCCGTTGGTTACAGTATGTGCAACAAAGGGCATTTGACTTCGCACAGGAAAAGTTGACAAAAGCGGCAGCTCGGCAAAAGAAATACTACGATAGGGGGTTAAGCCCCGTGTCTTTCTGGCCGGAGAGTATGTTTGGCGGTGGTATCCTCCTGCGGCAGGTTGCAAGCTCGGACTGGGGTGGATTGGGCCATGTAGGATAGAGGATATGTTGTCCTCTGTGACCTATCGAATTAAGGATGGGCCCTCTGGAAAACCTAAAGTGGTTCATGTGGATCACCTCAAGCCATATGAGGGAGTTGGGGCTGAGGAAAAATGGACTGGGGGGATTGTTCCATGTAGCGAAGGTAACCCAGATCATGAGTGTGAAACACCTTCTTCGCTAGGCGACGACGGGGTGTGTAGTCCAGACAGTGAGTTAGATAGCGCAAATTACCCGGTATTGAACGAGAGTTTGACTTCGGGAGAAGTGCCAGAAATGGTTGATACTTTTGGGAGAGGGGATATTAGGTCAACGGGGAGGGATTGTGTGCGTTGGTCTCGAGCAGGGCGCCCTATTAGACTGCCCGTTAGGTATTCTCCTTAGACTGTGGTCTCATTATGCATGCTCCCTTGACTGTTTTTATTCATTTTGCTGATTTATGAAGAATGCCTTGGTTTTTGTGGTGTGCTGTCCTTGATCGGCCATGGACATGGGCCCTACCGATGGAGGAGAGTGCATTACATGAACCATGGTTTCATAAATATTAGATGTGAAGTATAATCCATTTTTTGAATTTTGTACATTTTAGATGGCAGAGCTTGAGATTGTCGTAGATGAGGCGGAGTTGTCTAGTTTAGACGACGACCTCAGACCAGAATGGGTGGAAGGGGGAATGCGCTGCCGGGTTAAGGAATGTGGAGACCGGTTTTACACAGCCCTTAATAGCCTCTGGAACCACTGGAAGCTGCGGCATAACCCATATATAAGACGATTCTCCTGTCCGGAAGGAACATGTGGTTTTCGGCATGTACGTAAGAGGGATATGACCCGTCATCTTCGGTCCAAACATTTGTATACGGGGGAGCATGCCCGTCAAACCGTTACGGGGTTAACCGGTGAACTGGTTAAAAATGACAAATATGTAGATCCTGACGGTGAGAGATGTCCGAAAAGAAAAAGGACAATTCACTATGAGGAGAGGGAGACGGCAAAGCGCCGCCGGCTTGAGGTGGTCAACACTGCCGAGGATAAACCACGCCAACTCTCAGCAGAGTATAACTGCCGCGATGAGGAGGTGCGGTTTGTGAGAGAGGAGGATGGCACTAAGACAATGACCACGGTGGTGAAGCATTCCTGGATGCCAAAATTTAGAAAATGACACTCATTCATATTGTTGCAGGGGGTTTAGTGTAATGTGGGGGGAGTGTGGGGGACGTTGATTTCCGATGAATTTATTTGTTATACGTTCAGGTGACGTTTGATATTTACATTATGAACATGTGATGTCGCGGAATATGATTATTTTATATTAAATTATGGATGGATTTGACGCGGATAATCTTACTGACCGAAGCAGGTGTTTGCATAAATATTGTTTGTATCTCGCGGATAGCTGAATGTTGGAAAATACCAATATGCGAATTTACAAATGATTCAATAGAGTGTAATATGTAAATGAGGCGTACTTGTAAAGTGTTGCTTTTGCGTTCTATAAGAACAGAGTCCTGCTTTGGCAAATCGCTTTCTCGGAGGAGGTCACCTGAAATGTACCATGTTTGCCTGAGTTGTTTCTCTTCCGTTTTCCCCCCTTTTCTTTGGTTAAGGACAGATGGCAGTATATTTACCCGGTTATTTACCATTGAGTAGAAGCGAAAGTCTGTCGAATGGACTGGTTCCTCGGACTATTTTGTTTGGGGTGTCGTTCAATATTTTGCTTTGATTGACCTTCTCCGGGAAAGACATATCTGACATTTTATTTGATTTGATGCTATCCGCGAGATCATGATTACTAGCGAAATTGTTAGCCGCGAGAATTGTTAGCCGCGAGTACCTTTTGTTCGTCTGAATAAATGCATAGTATATATTTGATCTTACTCTCCGACTTGTGTTCTTCTATTGATTACGCCTTCTCTGCCAGTATCCTCGCACGCCAGGTTACGACATTCTACCACTACGAATCCTCGAACCTGGGTCACCGGGAAAACCTCCCGTTACAATAGATTTCACTCGGACCGGTGTTCACAGGAGGCGGTGCACCTGTTTTAGCTGAGTTATGTTGATATATGGGACTGTAAATTGCTTGGCAACTCGACAGAAAATTTCAGAGAGTGTATATCTTATCACGTGTAATAAAAAATCCTCCAGAATTTTCAGAATCCATCACAATCATTCTGTAGTGCCAAAATGTCGGCTGTAAACTCACGCGCTGCTCGAGGGCGGAGTCAGCAAAACTGTGTTGGCAACTGTCTCTTGGTCGTACAGTTCAACGCCGTAATCGGTGTGAGATAATTATTGGAACCTGGTATAAATGATTCTTCATCGCACATAAGATCGCGTCTAAATGAAGTCTGAAATTTTTAAAACGATAGTAAACATTCTCTATGCACTGAAATACAGGAATATCGTTCCTTGAGCTTCATAACCCCCCCTCCCCCCTTCACCCCCCTCGCCTGAAAGACTGGCCCCAGTGGAACGCCAGAAAAGATGCTCTGGACAGGTCTATCCGAGTTTTTTGTCAGGGGAAATTGAATTTCAAATGAGTACGATGACCACATTTATTCTTTTATTTGGCATTGGTGACCTTTATAAATGATGCTTCAGAACAGAAATAAATGTTAGATTTCCGTCCTCTAACTGCCAAGATAATGGATTGTAAAACGGAATTTCCTTTATGTTTTAGGATAGCCTGCGGCTTCGTCCCAAAACAATAGGTAATTCCGTATTACCATCCATTATCTGAGCAGTTAGAGGACGGAAACCTAACATTTATTTCTTACGGAAAATAGTATATCGGTCACGCGTAAAGGCATAAAGTCAAAATTGATGCCGATTATTTTTCACGAGTAGAGCCCAATATGATCGATTTCATGAATTTCTAGCATTTTGATATGATAGGGGGTGGAGTAAATTAAGATGTATTTTGGAACCAAATCCTTCCATTATCGTAGACGATATTACTCAGCCATATGGAGACGGGAATGATTACTGGTTCAAATCAGATAGGAGACGACTTGCGTAATGTATAAACAAGAGATATTAAGCTACAGATCCAACAGAAAATTTCTTAAAAGTCAAAGAGTACTTGCAAGGGAATGGCTATTAGTTTGAAGACGAAGACTTATTTAGAAATTAAAAGCAATAGGACCAACCATATAGTTTCACCCACACAAAGAACAAATTGATTGAAAAAAAATCGGGCTTCGCTGTTCTACAGGTGTTTTAGCAACAGCAAATAAAGAACTGCGACCATCAGAAGTCCAGAATAGTAGAAACAGCTGCTACATAAATAGCATCCTAAACAATTTGAATCTAAACCATGAGGTTGGCTTTAGAGATATCGTAAATTATAGCAAATGGCATGATCTCATTTTGGATAAGCTTGGCAGCTGTTTCAACAATTCTAAGTTTCTGACCTTTACAGCGCCAGTTCATTGGCTGCTGATAACTTTAGGCCTGTTGAATCGCAGAGGCGGGAATGTTCAGGGCTTTCTCTCACGTCGAATCTACGAAAAGAGAGACAATTACAGCATCTCACATGAGTACCCATATATGGATAGCAGTATTCCATAAGGATCTGATACAGTGTTTACACATCTCGCCTGGTAGAATGCGTAGACTAATGATTTCGATAAACGCCACAAAATACTGTTGCCGAAACTTGTCATACTAGGCTATATCATCAAACGCCTCAATTCTGTGAGAAATGCGGTATGATGACAGCAAAATACGATCGTTGCTTGCAATGATTCCTGTTGCTACGTTCCGCAACGTGTGTCTATAATTTTCTAATTGGAAATTTCTAACCGCCTCTGTCTTGTAGCAAACCATCTTGTTCTTCATTATTTTTATTTCATACGCATTTGGAATTGGTGCTGACTGTCATATGAAACAAGGTCTCCCGTCTATTGGCGTGAGATTCCGTTTATGGAATACGGCTGAATATTGACTGTTCCGTCTGACGCTGGTTATGGAGGACGGGTTTGGAAGTATTAGGTTCGCTAACCCTTAACCTATATGTCAGGACTACTAGACATTTGAACGGAATTTAATGGGTGGTCATGAAATGGAGATTTATTATAGAGACAGAGGTATTTTTATTATTCATGGTTCAATCTGTAAAGGGTGAATAGTATTGAGACTGATTATTGTGATAAATATATTGAAACGATTTCGCATCTCCAATTTGAATTCACCTACGTTGTCTTGCATTCATATTTCAGCAAACAGACCAGATATGCATTCGAGTGACTGGGGTCGAGGCTTTTGATCTCACTTTTGATTTCGGCTTTAGAAGAAATATATAGGTCGTGTTATGCTGATTATCAACACAACCAATAGTACTTATATGAATACTCTCTCATTCGAATGAGAAGTTCGAATAGAAAAGCATACAGCTGTTAAAACAAAAACGCCTGATTAGGCGTTTCGCAGAGAAACTTTCGGAGAGGAAACACTGTTCATTCTCCTCTTGTCAGAATATTTAACCTCCGAAACAATCGTTGTAACATCTGACTGTAGGAGGTACACAATCAGCTGCAATAAGAGTGATATCGTGAAGCAATATAAATTGTACGGATTCGTGTTATACTTTCATAAGGAAGACGTTTATTTAACTTTGATCATAAAATAGTAGTATGTTTACAAACTACCGTAAGCAGACTAACACTCTTGTTATGCGGCCGTAATTTCACTCTTTCCTGAGACTTCTTTCTGTTTCCCCTTTGAGTTTAACAGTCAGGACGGGAATAATATTTCGGGAGGAATATTCGACATCTGTTACCATGCGTCTTCAGTTGTCATTAACAACATTTAGTGGAATTACTTCCTGTCAACATTATTACTATATATTTATTCAGTTCGACAGGTTAAATATGTCTCTCGTCTAAATACACAATAAGAAACTGCTGCTGACTGAGACACGTGTACAACGAAATATCTTCCAATAACTTACATAATCATCCATTTTTATGTTGGGTCAGTATTTGTCTCTCAGCATCATAAATATATTTCGCCAGCTTTCTTGGGGCACCATGCTGGACGTTCATAAAGAGTGTTGTCATTAAACACGTTTGATTGTTCGTACAAATATTGCTTTAAATATAGCTGTGTTAACTTCATACACAAAGGGCATATCAACATAATATGTAACTTGTCTTCTAATAATGTCTTCTGAAAAAATGTTGAAAGCGACGTTAAACCCTATTCACTCACTCACTCACTCGTCTTCTAATAAATACTTGCATATCAATTTTCTTGCATATATGGTCCTTTTTCAACAGTATCCCTTGTCCCTGATCATTTACATATAAATGTCTATACTGGAATAGCCTTTTGGAATCGGTAACTTTTAGCGGAAGGTATACTATTTGATTATGATGAATTTTCGGTCAGACTGGAAATGAAAACAATTGTTATTCGAAGAAAATCTGACACCTACACCAGCTGATATTGCTTTTTTAATACCATGACATGAAATTAAATGAAGAAACATCAGCTCTATACCATACTGTAAAAATCAGGTAAGAATTAATGATTAGCAGTGGATGTCTTCGTCGATGCTGTTGTTGTTATTAAAATATATTATTTCTGTTTTAGAATAAAACTATTTCCCACCATTTCCTACACCACGGTGAAACTGGATATCATAAATATGCGTCCTGCATGACCTGCACCGATCTACATATCCCTTTTCTACTATATCTTTATCTACAGTAGAGAAGTATGTAGATCGGTGTAGGTCGTGTAGAACGTATATTTATGATATCCACTGTCACCGAGGTGTGTGCAAAGGTCGGAAATAATGTTAAACTACAATATATATATATTTTTATCAGCAACAAGAAGAACATCGAATAAAAGACACCCACTGCTAGTAAACCACTGTGGTTGGTGCTCTATGGTAATGGGAAATTTTCAACAGCTGAGAGCATGGGGTGCTGAAATATCGGCGGTTGTACACAAACCGATGAATCTCTATACGGTAGCATATAGGCTTATACTTGAAATGGGTCCTGGGCTGCGATGGCAGCCTCTATCCGGCTCCAGGTGATCTGGCAGGTACGATCGAATTGATAACTTTACCCGCGTCCCCTTGAAATGTCTTAACCCGGGAGCTCTATATGGCATCTCCACATACTAAATACTCACAGAATGAAAGTCACTAGGAATAAACATTTTGGGGACAGGAATACTCAGTTCTTGCAATTCCACTGATATAAATTCGTTCATTGTCAGTCCCTTTACATTAAATAGCATCATTGGATACGTAGCCCTCCGCGTTTCGGTTGTTATTGTCATATACCGGGCAACACAGGGGAAGGCGGAAGTAAAACTCACAGAGCGGAAGAGTGTCAAACTAAAGCGGGCGTATACGACTCCGTCGAAAAAAGTAACAGATATGTACTTACTATATGTCCTTTCATCGCTCTTAACTTATATAGTGATGGGGGGGGGGCGAAATGGCCCCCCTACCAAATTTTCTGCGCTATCTCCGGAACGACAAACAATGGAGAGCTGAAACTCCATGACTTTATAGTTTATCATATTGGGGTCATTTTTAGCTTACTTGCATAGCCCCACGAGCAGAGGATCATGGGAAAATTCAAGATGGTGGCCACGTGGGGTCCTAGAAAAGTGATGTTTTTGTCATATTTCTTCAAAATTTCTGCTTTTTCGCGATGAAAAGCGGGCAAAAGCTATTTTATTTCACATCACATTAATATTTACTAATTTATCATGCAGTTTTTGCGGAGGAATTGCATAAATAAAAAATTCGAAAAATATGGCTGGAAAATCTACCAAAAAATGCCGTTTTTACACTGTGACGTCATCAAAGCGGCCATCTTGGATTTTTTGAACCAAGGGTATAGTGTGGTCAGTTTCAGCTCCCTAGCTCAATGGGTAAGAAAAATAATTAGGGGGGGGGCATTCCACCCCCCAGGCCACAACAGGTCCCAAAAAGCCCAGGCCAGATAGGGTTAACAAAATATACGAGAGAATTTAACACAGAGCGAACAAAACAAAACAAATCCAACTGGCCGTGGGGATCTGGACTCAAGGGGAGCACAGTGAAGGGAATTAGGCTACTCTGAGTAATAGCAATACTCAATAATATTTTCCTGGAATCAAAATACATCGTGAAAAACTGTAAAGAGACACGTTAATTTGCATTATTGTTCGGTGATTTTTTCCTCCGTCGATCAGGCGGAGGGCTAGGAATACGACATTGCCAGAATTGTCAAATGGGGAACCCTGGCGCGTGTCCTTTCCGTAAGGTTTGTCATGGTTCCCGAAAAAGTTTTGTGGACACTTGAATAATCGGGCATCCTCATTGGCATGCACTTCAGTGGACCTTGCCATGGTTCCAGGATGCGAATTCTGGACACTTGAAAATTTCGGGAACCCTCATTGGAATCCAATTAATGGGCTTCACACGATGCAACTGCAGTCTGTTTTGAAAGGAACGCGACTATGGCAAGCCGTTTCAGTATGTGGCAGAGTGCACATACAATGGTATATGTGTTAAAGTATAGTTTGGTTATACCTATAATTCTGTATCATATTAAAGAATATAGTGTATTTCTTCAAATATACTTCGACTGATCTAAATGCATTATATTATCTCCAGGATTTCTCACAGTGTTATCTCAATGCTGTGGGTGTAGGTATTTGTTTACTGTTGGTCACTTGACCCAGGGTGTCATGTGTTGGTCAACAGGAAATAGCTGAACTGGTCATCGAACCATCCTAGTGGGGTTTGATAGCGTGGGTGGTGTTTGTCTTTAAAACCACGTTGGCAGGGCAATATTGTCAGTCTTGCAACAGGATTGTGTGTAAACTCTCTTCAGTTCAAGTTCTGGCTGTGGACGCATGCCCTGTGTCTACATGTACCAGAATAATAACTGAAGGAATAACAGTTGTCTCGTGTTCAAGTCATTGGAGTGTGAGCGCTTGTTCTCAGCAGTGGACATACCACATATATCCAGTTATCCAGGAACAGTTGCATCACGGTTTGGAATAAGTATGTTAAGTCCTTTCATTTCAGATAGCTATACTGCGCTTATTCTTGAGTACTGCATGTTTTCTGCATAGTATGTATATACTGTAGAGAATGTTCTTAATATCATATAGCAATAGCAGTTTCTCTATTGTATGTATCGATGAATAGTTGTAAGAAATATGTTTGTTCTTAATATTAACAGCGAATCATATTTCTTGATTTTGGAAGACGTACAGATATTGAATTATTTGTGTAACGTAATTAATATGCATAACTGTACTTATTGATGTCCTGATTTGTCCATTGTTTTAACTACCATGCGAAACAATGCCATATCATTTACTTTGTATAGTTGTTACTATATTAGATATGAATGGTTTATCTTTTAGGATAATCTCTGTGACAGTACTGGGAAGCTTTACTGTGCAGGAGACGCCTTTATGCTAAGCCCCTGCAGATTGTAGGGTAGGTAATAATTAGTTATTGGACAGATATGTTATATATGCAGCTAGGTAGCATTCTTATACATTAAGCTACTCAGTTGTAATGGGTTAATATAGACTGCTTAAATGCGACCTATGTCATATGGGATTAAGTGATAGTAGTACATGTAGTATCTTTTCAGTTAATCCATTGGTTCAAGCTTTATACTGATTGTTATGATTGAAATGTGATTGCCCTTCACATTTTGTTTGTATATATGTACATTTCTTTGTTCTATGGTTTTTTTCTTTTGCTTGGTGTAAATAAAGAGGTTTTAGAACCCAGAAATCCCGTCTTCGTCCATTATTACGTTGGTGGGATCGAAATGCCCCCGGTTACAAGTATTTAATCGGTTATTCCACATATGTTGAACAGTTTTGCACAGATGTACAAAGGAATTCCACATACGACTTGAGGGAGGAGAGATCTCACGTATTAGATCTACATATAGAAGCTTTTTTTCTACCTCTTTACCCACACGGAAACGTAACATTTCTTTATCAGATTTGTGTAATTCAGAATAGAGAATTTGTTGGTATTTTTAAATAAAATGTTTTAATTTTGAATTCATTTTGATGTCTATGGCCTTAATTAAAAAAATGACCTTCCCCATTCCATTGGCATCCCCCAGATCGGATCGACCGATCATCTTAAATCTGTTGCAGTAATCAAAGACATATGAACCAAATTTCACGGGGATAGTTTTATTTGTAAGCAGACATCCTACGTTTTTTTGTATGGACACCGGGAATCCTCTTTCGTTCATGCCTAAAACAACGGATATGTCAGTCAGTCTTCACCTACAATCGATTTCACTGAAAAGTATGTATACACGCTTGGAGATCCTTGAAGTGCTTATATACCAAGGACGATGAACCATAGCCCTGTCAGTGGTTCAACTAATTTGCATACAATGCATAGACGACTGTCTTAATAAGTAGAGCAAGAAAACTCATACAACAGATGTTGTATGAGTAAGAGCGATTTTCTTCCCGAAGAACTGACATGAGATGTTATAGTTTTGGAATAATAGCATATCCCATCAGGTGGTGAAAATAATGACAAGGAAAGGATAGTTGATGCTTCACATCGTTATTGAAAACTGGAGAACGAAAAGCCATACGTATGAGTTTTGTCAAAAATTTTACCTCGGTGAAGATAGGCACGTGACTAAATTGGCACAGTAATAGAAGAATAGAATAAACTTTATTGTTCACTTATGCCCGGAGGCTAAAGGCACGACATATAAAGATACAATAAAATACGATAAAAACACACACATGTACATAAGACAGAGCAGTAAGCTCAGGTTCAACAGAATGGTTGTCAGATTGATATGACATATAGTGGCAGGGATGGCTAATGCATAAATATTATAAGGATCTATACCTTACTGACAGCACCCAGAATTACTACTTTGTGACACAGGGCATGCATTCATATATAAATCTACTTACAGCATTAATCACAACCAGCTGGTTACACGTCATAAGTAGTTTTAGGGTATATTCACAAGGTCTAAAAAGTCTATGGCAGAAAAAGTCTCTGATGACATTGAACATACTTTCCCTTTCTTTTTTATATTTGGAACAAGCAAGGAGGAAATGTATGTCATCATCTACTTCCTGGCAAGAGCGACAACTACGCATTTCGGCAGGAATTCCTTGATACCGTCCTCTATTAATTTCGAGGCTGTGTGCACCAATTCTAAATTTGAACATTGAAGCACGATATTTCCTATTTGGGATAGATAGAATAGTCTCAGCTGGTGAGAAGTGCGTTTTGAATAAGCAGTAAGTTCTCATTTTGCTAAATTTAGAGATCTGATCCTTCTAGATCTTAGCATATTTCTCAAGGAGTAGCTGCTTAATAAACTTTAGAGTGGATTTGGGAGATCTACATTTCTGATTTTCCCAAATATGCGAACTTTTGGTTTCTAATAAGATTTGTTTCATACAGGATACCCAGTTATCTTTTCTTGATGATCTGCTATCCTTTGCTTGTTCCTGATATGCCTTGTATACAAGTGATTCTGTATCAGCAGACAGAATATGCATATAATATGAGATAATATTTAAGATCGCATATAGTTTCAGAGGTACTCTATCCAACTCACCTAAAACTGCTAAGTTTACAGCTTTAGCATTAACACCAAGTAATTGCTTGCAGAATTTGATATGCACAGATTCAGTATCAGTTTGTTTGCATAACAAAAATTCAGTAAAATTAATATTGGATAGTTTACATGTATAACCAATCCATACATCAGCGCCATACAGGAGAATGGGCTGTATAACAGATTCAAATAGCTTGCAAGCAAGTTTAGGGTTCAGTTCCTTAGGATCAAAAGACTTTTTTAGCAAGAATAGAGCTTTTTTGGCACGATTTGCCAAATTAATCACTGCTTGGTTAAATTGACCATTAGAGTGAAGTATCACACCTAGATACTTATACGAGTTTACACAGGCAATGCGATTCTGATTGATATAAAAACAATAGTTGGGGGGTTTGTTACCCCCAAAGGCAATAACATTTGTCTTTTTGAAATTTAGGGTTAAACCCCATTTTGACAGGAAGATACCGAGAGTATCCAGTTTCTTTTGCAGGTCATCCCTATTTAATGATAACATCACAATATCATCGGCGTATGCCAAACATGGGACTTCCACATTACAAAGCTTAGGGGATAAATCATTTACATCACAGATCTTATGAAGTAAATCGTTGATATATAAATTAAACAGAATGGGGCTTAGTATATTCCCGTGATGCACACCTCTAACAATAGGGAAACTATTGCTTAAACATGAACTTGACCTGACCTGCGACTGGCTTAGGTGATACATATTCTTTATTACATTGTAGATATTGCCATTTATACCAGCTTTTTGCAGTTTTAGAAAAAGGCCGGTATGCCACACTGAATCAAAGGCCTTGTTAAAATCTATAAAACAAGCATACAGCTTTTTGCCACCATGCTTGTATTTGTCAATTAATGTTTTCATTGTAAAAATATGATCAGCTGTCCTGCATCCTTTTTTAAAGCCAATCTGGGAATCAGATATCAAACTATGTGTATATGCAAAGTTAATTAACCTGTTATTGAGAATAGAGCAAAATAATTTGCTCAAGCAGCTGTTTAGAGTGATACCGCGGTAGTTATTAGGCTCAATGATAGTTCCACCCTTGTGGGCAGGGACAATTAGGCCAGTAGACCATAGTTCGGGGAATTGCCCAGAATCTAGAATTTTGTTAAATGGTAAGAGAAAGATCTGGCTCATAAGCGGGTATGCGGATCTAAGCATCTCATTGGAGATGCTATCAAGTCCACACGCGTTTTTACCTTTTAGCTTTTTGATTGCATCTTTCAGTTCTCTCTCACTAATGGGAATATTAAGAACAGGATTTGGGGGTGCATTTTCTAGATTTAACAATTCTTCCTCTACTTCTGCTCTCCTTGAGTCAGAGACGGAGGCTGCATTACCATGCAGATTTTTAAAATGTTCAAACCAGGAGACAATGTCGATTTTATCAGCATTGCTGTCTACGCTACCATTTTTCAGCTTTTTGATAATATTCCAATATGCAGAAGGATCCTTACAGTTGGTGCTATTGAGTTCATTCAACAGGTTCTGTCGGTAGGATGATTTACATTCTCTAGTGATTTTTCTATATTGTCTTTGTTTACTAAAGAATTTGGCCTTGATATGGGGGTTGAGACTGTTTCTATTAAAGGCATTATTGAGACTTAACAGTTCCCTGTGTAGTTCTCTACACCCCTTATTATACCAAGGTTTGTTTAGATGATTTTTCACTCTAGGTTCACTTGCTCGGTTCTTTTTAGGTATGTTACTATCTGCAGCCTTAATTATAAGATCAGATACTGCAGTGGTGCACCAGTCAATATCACAGTGTACTTGTTGGAGGGATTTCAGGATTTCTGATGAGTTCACAAGGGATTCAAGATTATCAATGAACTGTACACTTTTATCATTGTCCCAGATGTACTTGCTGGGTAGAGAGTGAGTAGTACAGGAAGTATTTCCCGCTGACCCCTCACCACCATACAGTCGCAGGCCAGTTTTTAACTTAATGGATACTAATTTATGGTCAGACATAAGAGTTAGTGGGTGAACTTTCATACCCAAAATGGAAGTTCTGATACTAGCATTTACAATTACATAGTCAACAACACTACTACCATTTTCTTTAACACAGGTAAACTCCCCGAAAAGATCACCTGGGGAGCGCCCATTCAAAATTCTACATTGTTTAGTCATACACATATCCAGTAATTTTCTACCCATGGTCTTCACAGCCTTGTCCATACTATTTCTATTAAGCGGTATGTCATTAACATAAAAATCAGGAACTGGTACATGAGTATTATCTTCATCATCAGTAACAAAATCGGGCAAATTGGCAGTACGAGCATTGAGGTCGCCACATATCATTATGTCACCCCTGCCACTATATACATCTATATCATCTTCAAGTTTACGGAGAATATCTTCACTAAATTCCTTGCCAAAGCTAGAGTTGTCTGGAGGAATATAGCATATGCAGAGGTATATATCCTTATCCATATGAAACTTTGTCTTGGACGGTTTAACCCAAACAGCGGAGTCACAATAATTATTATATACAGGAGTAACTCCATCAGCTATTTCTTTTTTGACCAGGAGTGCTACACCGCCAGATGCTTTCCAAGCTTTTACATGTTTAGACCTGTGTATTATATGCTTCAGGACAAAGCCAGTGATTGAGATGTCATCAGCATGGGTCTCAGTTAGACCAATAATGTCTACTGATTTGCAGGCTTTTAAAAAGGCAGGTGTTAACAGCTTATTTTGCCGAAAATCATGGAGAGTATGAATATATCCATTTATGTTCCAAACCCCTATATTTAAGGAGTTTGCTGATTGCATTACAGATGAGCACTAGAGATAGCTTAGTCACTGTTAACATGATTAAATTAAAAATACGGCAGAGACTGAGTGTTAAGGAGTAAGTATATCACAATTAAGTTTAACTGTAATTTAACAAGGTCAGATAATCTATTAGTTAACTCATTTCAGTTAACTCTTACTGAAGAGGACAATTACAATAGGTCATAATATGAATTAATCAATAATCATAATTAGACAACACACAACAATTTGACATTAAAATATTACTGACTAGATTAAAATAGAATTTTCACACACTTTTAGCAATCAATGCTGGGCGTAAACAATTTGAATGCATTGAGAGGAAAAGCTGGACAGATTTGATTATCTACGGAAGATACTCATGAAATTTGTATCGTATTCACATGAGGAGTTTATACTAGAGAATAAAACCAGCCATATATACCACTTATTAACATCATAATTAAAAAGTATTGTGGATACATCAATTACAACAGATCGGTGCTTTGCTTGAACACTGATGGAAGTATTGATATGATAGTGAGATCCATGTAGGCCCTATATTGATTACATTGTCACATTTAGGATCATAAAAATCATTTTAAAAAAATAAATAAGAATAACACATAGAATAAAAGATTGTTACATATAAACATGGATGTGGATGCCAAGAGATTCAAGGCTACCATGGCACTAAGATGGAGGTATGTCATAAATTATATACGAGTATTATAGCTGCTGGTGCATGTAAATAAATGCTAGGTTGTTATGTGCGAGAAAGTAGTGTCAGAGATGTGTAATATAATCACTTTATAGACCTAGCAGCGATACAGCTAGTACCATGTTCGAGCCTGATAGTAGTCATCGTACTGACTAGCGTAGTTGCCATAGCGATGCGGATTCTGGACAGAATGGTCGTTCTGTTGATAGTCACCAACCTGATATCTGGAATTTCTGTCCACATTTTGCCGGTAACCCCCAGGGGTACGAATGGAGGTTGTGGGAATGCCATGGGTATCTACATGAGAGGGAGATGGATTATCTCCCCTGTACCACTGGGACCTTCGTGAATAACCGCCGTAATCATCACGCCTGTACCTACTGTTGAAACTCTGTCGAGGGCGTGATTCATATGATTCACCGGAGGGGTCATAGAATCGTTTCGCTGTAGTACCATCGTCATCGTTTCGACGGTCACGATGAGTTCTGCTCGATGATCATATACCATTATCTTGATAGTCCGTCCTGACGACCGACCTTACTGCGCTGATAATATTACCAGCAAGGACCTTTGTACCGGACTCTGAAAAATGGAGTTGATCCTGCGTGAAGAACTTCTCACTAATTTTCCCCCTGAACGACAGATTACCATTATCCACAAACGATATGTTGGGGTAGTCGATGAACTTGTCCTCAAGGGTGGAGTTCAGTAGCGAACGCTTGATGTCAAGGGCTCTGCCACCAACGGGAGCCAATTTAGAGATCACTATGGAGGCACTAGGGTAAATATGCAAGAGGGTTTCCAATTCCTTACAGAATTTGGATACACAAGCTTGCACAGAGTCGCCGTCACGTAGATTGTTAATCCCGGTATGGATTACTGATGTGTCCCCGTCTGTATAGCCAGCCGCACTGAGGGACGCGGTGATGTCTTCGATCTTGGGTGTTCTAGTGACCGAGACGGGACAGCCGACCCCTCTACTGACAAGGAGAGGCTTAATATGTTTGGTGAGTGAGCTGCCAGCAATGACCACTTTGGGGCTGTCACTTGTTTTTGCAAACCGAGGTGCTGGGTGTGCGTGGGCATCAGAGGAGGTTGCTTTTGTTAATATTCGTGGTCGATCAACACACACGACAGTGGAATCTTCGGCACATTCATCCTCAGGTTTGTGAGATTTTACTGCACCACTGGTATTTGGCCTTTGTGAGGTAGGATTCTCTGAAAGTGTCGTTACGTCAGAGTCAACATCAATCGACGCGAAGCTGGGTGGAGATGGGGTGATCGAACCAGATACTACATTCGCGTAAGGCCTATGGGCACTTTTCTTCGGGAGAATAAATTCAGAGTTGTCACTCGATTCAGGCAGCTGTTCCAGGAGGTTTTTGCTTTCTTCATCCCTCGTCTTCAGCTGATTCCCCATATTTGTTAACTGGCCATTTAATTCACTTTGGAGTTTGGACAGGCCAGAGTTAGTGTCTTTTCGTAGCTGCTGGATGTCCAGGGCACCGTTGCACTGGATTGAGACTTCAGACTGTTTTGGTATTATTTTCTCAATATTGTTGAGAGTTTCATCTGTGAGCATTGCTGTATTGTTAATCAGTTTAGGAAGGTCCACATTGAGGGAGTCAACAGTTTTTTGCAGGGTTGACTGAGCCACTCTCAGTTCATGTACCTCGTTAGCCATCAGTTTACAATAATCGGACAGATTTCCAATAGCTTCAAGGATTGCAGTGGAGGGTACACAATTAGCAGAGTTTATATCCACAGGCGGCTTATCATGTAGGCCAGCGTCTATATCCAAAGGCCTGGAAGCAACATTTGTATCATGGAGGCTTGCGATTATGTCTTCAGTGGCATTGGTGAGATGCTCTGTTAGGTCAGCCACTATATCTGGGCCACTACATTTTTCACACTTGTATTTTCTGCTGGTATTAATGTATTTAGACAGTTCGTATGCAGGCAAGCTAGTGCATATGTAATGGGCCCAGTGCTTGCAGAAATTACATAGAACCATGAATTGGTCCTCGGGTTTTGAGCATACCAGGCAAAAGCAAGTCTCTGGGTTAGAGCCCTGTGCTCCCTTACTTGACATAGAGTCAGAGTTGTTTTGCACAAGTTGACCTGTGTCGCCATTTTGTTCTTCCCAACCCCGGTGGGGAATTGGGTCATCTTGCTTGCCGGGGAATACATCAAAATCTGTTATGCCGGCGTTTGCTAGAATTGTTTTTGCTTCCTTGTAGGATTTACATTTCTGGTGGCGACTATTACTTACGCCCGACACCGCTTCTTTGCATCTTTCCCAGTCGGTGAACAGGCCACAAATCGTACCACTTGTGACTGCATAAAACGTTGTTGTTGTTTTCAACTTCTTCGCCTTCGTCATTGTTACGACTTTAAAACGGCAGTCCCTGAGGTACGAATATCATCCAAGGCAGTCCGCAATGGTCTAATGTCGGCTCAGAGTTATAATGTGAGAAATATCTGCTCAAACACTCAGTCCAGCACGTATTCTCAATATCATTTCAGCACACAATTTCAGTGCGAGCCAGCGCGCCGCCATCTTGAACCATATTGATTTGATTGCAATATGATGTAATGTTTTTTAATTACAACTGGTTACCATCGCTCTGTTGTTAACCACCTATCAATAACAAAGCTGGGAAAAATCCATCCCAATGTTCCGGGTGTGGTTATACGTTTGAGCAAACACTAAACAAAACGGCTTTGAATTAACCATATGTCACAGCAAACGTGACTCATATTATCTTCCTTATCTACACAAAATGATATCAAGATTATCCTTCACTGCTCAGACGCTACTAATAAATGATAGCACTTGTGAACAGTTGTGACTGAGATGTCAGTAGTCGATTTTCCAGTTCTGATTTTTGTTTCACTGAAAAATTATACGCGCCACAACACATGGGTTCCCTCGACGCTTTTAGGGCTTAGGCCACTAACAGATTTACGTCGGCACGGACTGTGGAGAGATTTGCACGTCAAAACGGACTGTGAAATATACACCGGTATAACATTGAACAGTAAGACTATATTTGACATTTATTCGTTGTATTAACCTTACTTAATTTGTGTGTGATTTTTAGTATTGTAAATAAATATTTGATTGTTAATCCTTGACTTCACAAAAGTTTTCTGTTACGTTTTTTCTATTATCGTTTATGACGTAACACCGTACCTGTCTGGATATTACTGACGTGCAATTGTATAACGCAAAATATATTCAATACCACAGACTTCGTCACCTTTCTGCTCCATAGCTTTCATAGATAACTATATATTTTATCGCCTCACATCAATATCACATGTTTATTTACATACTTATTGTATATTTTGTACCTGCATTCAGCTTGGAGACGAATGAATAAAGAAACAACAAACACACTGGGGTATGGTCGACTAAGGCCACGTTTCGTGACTATTTAATGAATTAATTGAAAATCGTGAATTTAGAAAAAGTCCACTTTTAGTGATTGTTTAATGGATGAATTAAAATTCCAGAATTTAGCAAAAGTCCACATTTAGTGGCTATTTAATGGATGAATTGAAAATCCTGAATTTAGTAGAATTTAGCTGTACGTGTTACCAGAAATAGATCGAAAGTTGTGAACTAAAATGTATTTATTAAAGTATAGCTGGTAACACGGAAAGTATGTGGCTGACCAAAAAAGACCAAATGAAGGAAGTGGGGCTGAACCGCCCATGTCTATAATAAAGGAGGTGGCGGGGAGGAAGGAGGTCGAAGCTGTGACAAATTCTAAAGACGCTGTTGTATCACCAAAGACCGGCTAAAGAGTGAATAGAAGTAGAGATTATCTTTGTGTGGTACCCGGGTCACGTGGGTTTCCTGTGCACCCGTGATTGGCTCTTTCTCGTTCTTATGAATAAACAGTAGGTCTTCGCGGGAAAGCTATAGACAAAGGCAGTTAGCAGACTGCCTGGGCAAACTAACATTCCTAAATGCCTGCACAAACTCAGTTACGCGGTCGTAACTTTTTATTTGTACCTGCATTCAGCTTGGAGACGAATGAATAAAGAAACAACAAACACACTGGGGTATGGTCGACTAAGGCCACGTTTCGTGACTATTTAATGAATGAATTGAAAATCGTGAATTTAGAAAAAGTCCACTTTTAGTGATTGTTTAATGGATGAATTAAAATTCCAGAATTTAGCAAAAGTCCACATTTAGTGGCTATTTAATGGCTGAATTGAAACTCCTGAATTTAGTAGAATTTAGCTGTACGTGTTACCAGAAATAGATCGAAAGTTGTGAACTAAAATGTATTTATTAAAGTATAGCTGGTAACACGGAAAGTATGTGGCTGACCAAAAAAGACCAAATGAAGGAAGTGGGGCTGAACCGCCACCACCGCTCGCGGCGCTCGCGAGTGGCAGCCCCAATCCCAATCCGTACGCGCCTAGCCGACCATTGGAAAAGAAGAAGGGAGTGTCTGGGGGGGACGGGATCCTGAATGAACCAACCTCCTTCCGTACCGCTACCACCTTGGGATGTGCCCCGCATTAAAAACCCAGCCCCCCAAATTTATGAGGGTTTTGCTGGGAAAAGATGGGGCACAAACACATGTTCCTCCAGGATGGTTCAACTACGTTTGATATGACAGTTTACCAGAATATTGACGTCTGACTAGGAGATACAGCCCGTAATCTCCAGCAATATTGCACTAAACTGAACTGGTGAAAACCATCCTGGAGGACAACTGGGTGCAGCCTGCAACCCGTAACGTCATGTAAATGAATAGTAATACAAAGGCATTAGAAAGCAACGTACACAATAAAATAAGGATACAGTGAAATTGTGAGATAGTCTGTTACTAATGTCGTCGATATCCGGCTTCTGCAGCCCGCAGGAAGCTCATTGGCATTCCCCGCGTTGACGTATTAGAGTAGTTAAGACGTCTGTATATTTATAAAATTGAAACACAAAGCAGATGCAACCCGCAAAAGGCTTTGGGTGCCGAGGACCAATTAAGGAAGTTTCATGCATTATTGATAGCGCAATTTGTACGAATGTAAGACTTGAATGCGTCTGATTTCCATCTCCCCAGTCGGCGAATCTGGCTGTCAGATAATCCTGTAGCTGATGCTTCCGTAGTTGCTCCAATGCGAAAGCTATGGCTGCGGAAGTGTTCGACGGGAAGCCCTGCTGTCTTCAGGGCATTATGGAGTTCGGTCGTGAATTTCTGTTGAGACACTGGAAGGGCTGGTGGATATGCGAATAATGGACCCGGAGCATTACCCCGCTTGTCGATGAACTCCCGCATCGCCCTGACCGTACAATATGGAGAGTCTGATTTTGGGATAGTGAGGTGGAACGGATCCCCCGAAGTGTGTTTAAAATCTATGATGGTTAAGCAAAGGCTCGACGTAACTGGATCGAAACGAACTGCCGCGAGTTGCAGCAAATTCTTGGATGTGGGACCTTTTGAAGCTATTTCGCCGACACGCAGGAAGGCACTAAAAGCTAGTAAAAACATGCTTTTGAATAAGCAAGCGCGGTAATGGGTTGGAATTGACAGAGGCAGGGCATCGACAATGCGATGAAGAATGTCCTTCGTAATTGGTAAACGATTATCCTTTGATGGGGACAATTTTCGACATGCTCGCAGTAATTTATGGATCAGAAAACTGGCGGTGGGATCTGAAAAATTCAGAACTTTGTGGGCATACGAAATGGCGGACAGATAAGAAGTGATTGTGGAAGCCGAAAATTGTTTTGAGGTTAAGTACGAAATAAAAAGAGCCATGGTGGGGATGGACAGAGGTAACGTGCTGCTGAACTGATACTGGTGACAAAACAACTGAAAATCTTGCCACCTGCGGTGGTATGACCGCCTGGATGAGGGGGCAAGTGTGTGGTGTAGGAGATGTTCTAGCCCTTCCAACAGGGGAACGCAGG
Source organism: Hanleya hanleyi (assembly GCA_036873755.1). Lineage (NCBI taxonomy): Eukaryota > Metazoa > Mollusca > Polyplacophora > Lepidopleurida > Hanleyidae > Hanleya > Hanleya hanleyi. Next base: position 23,137 of record JAVTVY010020912.1, read on the forward strand.
AAGTGGCGGGATGAGATTGGGGTTCCGTTGAGCCTCGGGGGCCAGACGTCTGAATTCGTCTACCGGTATACGTGAGAGAGCATCCGCTAAGACATTAAACTTTCCAGGTACATGAGTGGCCAAGAACTGAATATTAAAATTCAAACAAGATAGAACCAGTCGTCTTACCAATGCCATTACCTGGGTTTGCTTGTTGATAATACTTACTAGTGCCATGTTGTCCGTGAAAAACTCCACTTTCTCGTTGGTGAACTTGGACCCCCACACCTCCACAGATAGGACAATTGGGTATAGTTCTAGCAACGTGATATCCTGGTATCGCCACTGGTCATCCCATGAACCATAGAACCAATGAGTGCCTAATACTGCCCCATATCCTAGCCCTGCTGCGGCATCAGTGTACAAGGAGAGCGAATCAGATGATGACCATTCTAGGTTGAGGAAGTAGGACTTACCATTATATGCTTGCAGGAAGGATTCCCACATAAGCAGATCTTCTTTCACCTGGCGGGTCAAGCGGATGTGATAGTAAGGTTTGTTGACACCAATGGTCAGATCTTCCAGCCTGCGTAAGAATGCTCTACCAGGTACAATGACATTGCATGCAAAATTCAGAGTGCCCAGAATTTGTCTGAGATTATGGAGAGTGATTTTTTCCTTAGACATGCAATAGGATATGAGTTCTCTGCATCGCTGTAATTTGTCGAGAGGCAAGCGTACTTCAAATTTTATGGTATCCAGTTCACAGCCAAGGAATGGTAGGATTTCGGAGGGACCCGCTGTTTTATCTTGAGCCATGGGGACTCCTATATCATCACACATGTCGAGGAAAGACTCTAGCTGGGCTTCACATCCTGCTTTTGAGGAATTGATAATCAAGTAATCATCAAGGACGTGTACTATTCGTTTGATGCCTAGCTTGGTTCTGGCTATCTATTCAATCGCAGAACTGAATGACTCAGATATGCTACATGAAGAGGAGGCTCCCATTGGTAAACATCGATCATGGAAGTACTCATCACGCCACGTGAAACCTAAAAGATGATACTGGGACGGGTGTACCGGGATGAGCCTGAAAGCAGATTCAATTACAAGCGTCTAGTCCGTTTTGGCCAAAAAACAGTTCTGACCCGCTGAGAGGATGTGGTGTATAGCATGATCGATGGTGGCATACTGTATCGTTGCCGCGTCACGCGGAATACCAGAGTTGGCCGACAAACCTTCCGGGTAGGTGAGATGATGAATCAATCGGAATTTGGCTTGTTCTTTCTTTGGAACCAAGCCTAAAGGGGAGGAATGGAATGGGTCGAAAGGTGGTAGAGGAAAAGGTCCAGCGATGCGACCTAACGTTAATTCTTTGTCTAGTTTACCTTGTACTGCGTCCGGATTTTCATCCACCGATTTCAAGTTAGTAAAGGTTGAGGAGAGAGGGGTTTCGCTGAAACCCAGCGAGAAGCCAAAACGGAAACCCTTCAGCAAATAATCGCGACGGGAGTGGCCATATCCAATAAGCCATCCCGCCAGTCTAGATATTACGATTGGAGTTGGAAGACTGGTGGTTATTCCGGTTTGACTGAAGGAATGGTCGGGTGGTTTGGGTGGGTGCACTACTTCGAGGAAGTTGGGCTGTGATTCCTCTTTGGGATTGTTGTAAGTGGCCTTCCGGGCCTCTAGTGCGAAAGGGCTGAGACCCGGTTCCTTGTGGATGCCCCTGATTACCTTTGGCACGATAACATTTTAAGGCTGAATGGGGGTGGCCACAGTGAAAATTTACACCCACTACAAAAACGGCCCTTGTGAAATTTGAAACAGTAACCGGCTGGGACTGATTGGGACTGGTATGATTGTGTCGTGCTTGTCAATGGACGTTTGAACGCGGGACCACTAAGTGATTCCGCTAAGCGGTCCAATCTACTCTCTAAATAAACTTCCCCCTGGAGTGAACCCCAAGAACAGTTTTGCGTCGACTTCAGTTGTCGAAAACGACGGTCGTATGTGAACCAGTCCCACCTTTTTTGGTGGATATGGCGGACCGTTTCAATATATTTCATCATGTGGGGTGCTTGGTCAGGTTTGTGGGAGGTGTAAATTGCCGTGAAGATAGAAAATAAATGTGCCCATTTTTCGAAAGTTAGTTTTTGTTTTCGGTCTGCTGGAGCCCAAGCCAATGCATGGGAAGCTGCACTGGTGTCTGAGGCACTATTGGGTTCACTAAGGGTTAACGTGTACGCAGCTTGATTCTTCCAATCGGGGTCGAGTGTATGGAGCTCTATAAATTCATCTGCCCTGATTTTTGCCTGAATCTTACCTGAGACATGTGCCGCAAGTGGGACCTGTTGAATATTGGCGGCCACCTGGGGTTGTACAATATGTGGAGACTCACCTGTCATCGTGATGACGGACCGTTCTACTAAATCATTCACCTCGTCAGTTGGGTGGCTGACTGTTGCGCGTGATGTCGGCTGTTGTATAGCATCGGATCGAGACTGAAAGGCTGCTTGAACGGCTTCTGTGGCCGCTTGTGTGGCAGCAGCGACGGCTGCCGCTGTGGATAATTGAATTATCTCCTCCCTCATTTCTGCCGAGATGTTAGGCGCTACAAGAGAAGGAGCTGAAAGGGAAGATGGTCTGCCCCGTTTACTGCGTTTGCCAGTAACTGCCGCTACGACATCCTGCACGCGGGCGGAAGCACGTCTCTTGGGTGGCATACCTGTAAAATACTTAAGGCCATAAAAAAAATTAAGCCGTTTTTATCGCACAGAGTGAGATTGAATGTAAATTGGAGGGAATAAATCAGCGACTGGCGATTTCCGCACTGCGCATATACAAAAACAAGCGACTGGCGATTTCGCACTGCGCATATACAAAAACAAGCGACTGGCGATTTCCGCACTGCGCATATACAAAAACAAGCGACTGGCGATTTCCGCACTGCGCATATACCAAAACAAGCGACTGGCGATTTCCGCACTGCGCATATAAAACAGTATGGGCGATTACCGCACAGGCTGGGAGTAAATGAATATGAGGTGGATAACCAAGCGACGGGCGATTTCCGCACTGCGCATATAAAACAGCACGGGCGATTACCACACAGGCTGAGATTAACTGACTATGGTGGTGGATAACCAAGCGACTGGCGATTTCCGCACTGCGCATATACCACAAACAGATTAGTTGTAAATGAGAGGGGGGGGGGGTGTTCCTCTCAAAGTTAAAAGGTGTATGGTAGACTGGAATAGATAGGGGTTAACCCGGAGCTGAAGTGTGTCCTAACGGCAACAAAATAAAGAAATAAACTAAATAAATGAATAAAAGTTCTAACATCCCGAAATTTGTGCAAGCTATGATAACCGGTCATATTACTGTTACTGTTTGTTTACATCGGCCATTTGGCGACCTTCATGACCTCGCGGACTGGACGAGATCATCGCGTGACAGGGGGCAAAGTCAAACACGTGTGCTGGAAAATCTGGGTTAGCGTGTTACGTAACTTTGCCCCATTTATGGCCCATGTCGCCGCCTAGCTGATATGGCCCGAGTTGAGTGCAGAAATAAACGGCGAACAAAGAAATCTGCCACGTGTTAGCGTGTCAACCGTCTGGTAGGGGGATCATTGAATGTTGGCACTTTGGATAAAGAGTTACGTTAATCGACAGTGATGGAAAGAAAATTAACCGAATCATAAAGGCCTAGTACTAAATGTTTGTTCAAATCTTTGCGTACTACAACTAGTGTAAAACAATCTTAATAAATCAAAATCCTATATGCTTCTCTATTGTATGGTCGCTGGTTATTAAGATTGAGCGTAAAACTATTGTAGGCGGCTGACGGCCTTTAAGACTGAGCCCCGAATGGATTTATATAAATAATAATTACCCCTGTCGTTTAAATGGACCCCGTCCCTGGAGAAATATTTAGCTGGCATGTTAGGTTTGGCAAAATGAGGCCACCACCAAAAGAAAGCAAATGGGTGTTCTTTCAACCGATTGAATAGACTGGTGTTCACTAGCTCTGCTCTGTGGTTGAAATCGGACGTTCTTGGTCGTAATCTAGACTAAATCATACTTACAACAATGAGTCTTACCCGTAGGCGATTATGGAGAAGGTCTAATAGAAGAAGAAATTTCATTACCGTTACCGAAATCTCATCTGCTCCTTCCAAGTCGAGGTCGTTGGATCCTACTTGTAGAACGACGATGTCGGGCTGGTATGATGATTGATTTGATTTGATTTGATTTATTCACCATATAACAGCAATATAAAAAAAACAATGTACAATTCAATGATAAAAGATATAGTGCTGCGGATGGCGGGAATAAAACCCCTAGGGGCTTGTTATATCCCGGAAATAGATTAAATATTAAATTTTGCACGATTATATGAAAATAAATATTTATATATAGTTAAGGTGAAGTTATGACACATCGATTATTGTTTGTAAAACATTAATGTAACATATATACAAAGATAATATTACATGCATACAATAATTATAGTAACTACTATACATGTGGCATATTACATTAACATGAGCAGGTATTATCACAACATTTACATGCGTATACATTAGTGTAGATGAGTAAGTTAGAATATGTGGAATTTGACGGTATCTTGACATTTATCAGAGTTGTTAGGGATAATTCTTACGAGTTAAAAGATATTTTAATCCGGACTTGAATAATGATGTGGAAGTTGTACATTTCAGGTCAGTAGTTAGGTTGTTCCATATTCGAGGTCCCTTAATTCTGGCGGTATAAAATGACAATTGAGTACGGAAAAACGGTCTGTAGAGGTTTATGTAGTTCTGTCGGGTAGGATAGTTATGAACATGTTGTAATCTGGTAAAGTAGTTCTGAAGATGTAGTGGTAACGAGAAGGAATGGTGTATGGCTTTATGAGTTAAGAGTAGAATTGTGTAATCGTTGATTTTATCAACAGTTAGCATATTTAGCTGTGCGAATAAAGGTCCAGTATGTGCGAGTCTTGAGGTTTTACATATAATGCGAACAAGGCGTTTTTGAAGGATAGTGAGAGGAGCAGTGTGGGTTGGGAAAGTATTTCCCCATACTATGTTACAATATGTAACATAATGAGTAATATAGGGTGGTAAGGGTATTTCTATTGATACATTCCTTAATATTATTGATAACCCCAATGTTTCTGGATAGTTTAGAACATAGTTTATTGATGTGGGTTTGCCAGTTGAGTTTAGTATTAAAATACACTCCTAGAAACTTGAAACTTTCAACAAATTCTAGCTCTTCGTTGTTAATTTTAATTGATGGGGAAAATATGGCGAACGAGTGATATGGTTTGAAAAGCATGCATTTTGTTTTGTTAATATTTAGCGAGAGTTTATTGCAGCAAAACCATTCATATAGTTGGTTGAGTTCTGTGTTTATTACTTGAGTCAGCAAGTTTGGGTCAGGGGAGGAGTAAGTAATACTTGTATCGTCGGCAAATAAAGTAATATCTAAACCCGAAGCAGCGGTGATGTCATTTATGTAGAGTAAGAAGCAGATTGGTCCTAAAATCGAACCTTGTGGAACTCCACATGTGATGGTTGAGGGGGATGAGAGTGTATTGTCGAGGGAGACTAGTTGAGTTCGGTCGGATAAATAACTTTTGAACCAGTCGTTAGAGGTGTTTCGGAATCCATAATAGTTTAATTTTTGCAGAAGTATGTCGTGATTAACGGTATCAAAGGCTTTACTTAAATCAAGAAACGTCGTTATGCTATATTCTTTCTTTTCTTTAGCGATTGCAAGTTTCTCATAGAGTGTTAATACAGCGTGAGAAGTGGAGTGGTTTGATCGAAATCCGAACTGACTAGGGCAGAGGATATTTTGTTCTTCGAGATAGGATATCATTCGATTAGCTACAGCTTTTTCAAATATTTTGCTGAGGCATGGAAGCACAGATATTGGCCTGTAGTTACTAACAATATTTTTGTCTCCAGCCTTGAAAATTGGGGTAATTTTGGCAATTTTATATATATCGGGAAATTCTCCAGTTTGAAATGATAGGTTAAGTAGGAAACACAGTGGAGCGGTTATATGGTTTATAATAGGCTTTACAAGCGACATTCGTATTCCGTCAAGTCCAGCGGATGCGTTTTTTAAGGAATTCACCACTTTAATAATTTCTTCCGGGATGCAGGGTGTTAGAGAGAATTCACTAGTGTATTCATTTTTCAGATAAGACATAAAATTTGCACTGGCACCGGGAATTTTATTTGCGAGTTCGTTGGCTACTGAACAAAAGTAATTGTTAAAACCATTTGCGATATCCTTTGTGTTTGATGTGTCAGTGCCATGAATATTGATTACAGATGGTAAGGTGGAAGATTTTTTCCTTCCCATTAGATCATTGATAATTTTCCATGTTCCCTTTATGTTGTTATGGTTCTGATTAAATTTATTTTCGTAGTATAATTTCTTTGCCAGTCGTAATGTATGGTTTAGTTTATTGCGATATGCTCTATATTGATGGTTATATGTGATGTTATTGGTAGTTATCCATAGCCTGTACAGTCGATTTTTCTCGTGTATTGAGTGTAGTAAAGCCGTACTAATCCATGGTTTCTTGGTTCTTTTGTGGAGTGGACGGCATTTTGCGGGGAAGCATTCGTCATATATAGTGTTAAATATGTCACCAAAACTCTCAGTGGCAGAGTTAATGTCGTTGTTTGTATATACAGCTTTCCAGTCAGTTGCTTGCAGTTTTTCCTTGAACAGAGTTTGACTGGCAGGATTTACAAGGCGATATGTAACATTCTGTTGCTTATTGCATTTTGGGAGAGAAGAGTTGCATATATGGAATATGGGAAAGTGATCAGAAATATCAGATAACAAAATACCCGTCTTAACGTCTTCCTCGTGAAAGTTGGAAAAGATATTGTCAATAAGTGTTGCAGAGTTTGATTTCACTCGTGTTGGGTTACAGATCTTTGGAAAAAAGTGAAATGATTTCATAATTTCATAGAATGATTTAGTGGGACTGTGGTTTTGTGTTTTGAATAGATCGATGTTGAAATCGCCAAGCAATACACATTTTTTCTTTTCCGGTTTTAGAATGTGAAATATATTTAAAAGACTGGCATTGAAATATTCTACACTTTTGCGGGGTGGCCTATAAATTAAACCTATGACATAAGAGTTGTCATTATCAGAGATCTCAACAAATAGAGCCTCATATTCTCCATTTTTATCATTTTGGGTGAGATCTTCACGAATAAAGCAGTTTGTATAACATTCTCTGACATATAAAATCACACCACCGCCCCTTTGCTTAGACCTGGATAATGGGAAAGGAGTATAGCCAGGAATATCGTACAATTCTTGTGTTGCGGGGTTGAGCCAGCTTTCGGATATTCCAATGATAGAAAAACAATGTTGGAGATTGTGGAGTAAAGAGAGAATTTCTGTGTAGTGTTTCTTTAAACTTCGGGCATTGATATGTAAGACAGATAGCGTATTGGGATCAGAGTGCTGAGGAATATGTGCATTGAATGTTTCTTCGAAATAATAATTAGACTGACAATTATTGAACTTTTCCCAGTAGTTTACCTCTCCATCGGTATTGTCTGTAATATATTCATTATTTTCAGTGACATTTAACTCTAGTGGGTTAAAACACATTTTCTCAAGATCCCCGAGTAGATATTCAAGATCAGGTTGTGTTTGGACCTCCATATCGATTTGTTCTTCATTATAAAAAGGTAATTCACTTAGCATATACATGATTATTCATAGAAAAAAAATTCATCATGCTCCATATCGTGTTATTTTTGTTAACTAGATGTATCATCGTACATAGTTTTAGCACATAAACTGCGTGTTTCATAATGTATAACAAATTCCACAATAGTTCAACATTTTTAACGAAGTAGACAATAGGTATATGTGAGCACCAGTAGGGAGGTTGTGATAAGCAGCGAGTGAACAAGTATGCACTTAAAAACAAAGGGCTGTGATATTTACAAGGCGGACAATAGAGAAAAGGAAAAATAAAGATATATACAATAACACTGTAAATGTGTGAGAACATGTAGCCCGAGTAGCTACCCGGGAAAGTGAATAAAAAGCAAACATTACTACGGCTATTCTGTCGAAAACTGAGCCAGCTTGTTCGATACAATTGAACCTGCATTGGATTGAAAAGTGTATCTTTTATATACTGTGCAAGTTAGAAAAACACATAATAGGCACTGGCGAAAAGGAACAAAGACGTTCTAATACATTAAGCTCTTATGTAAGTTTTGGAGATATTTTGTGAGGAAACGGCGCCTGTGAATAGTCACGGGCGGGAAGAAAAAAAGAATTTCGTATACGTGTATTTGGTTCAACCATTAAACTCGTATATGGCAATGCAGTATATTTTGGCGGCCATCAGTTAAAATAAATATATGCACAACTTGTTTCAAAGGACGATACAGAATTCAATCAGTGATTATAGCTAAACACTGAATCAACGTGATTTGTTAAATACACGTGAGCATGAGCTGGGTAGTAATAATGAAACGGAGTATGTTTTACCTGGAATACAGGTAGAACACATGAAAAAATGAACAAATTTGTTTAAGCCAATAACAGTAGCATTTTGTACGGGATTAGAAGAAAATAAAATAAAGATACATACAGAAATACGCAAGGTACGTTAAATCATAATGATTTACACTGGATTTAGTAACTGAATATAGATCTAGCAAAAAAACAAAAACAAAAATAGTAATAATATAGGAATGACATAGCGATCGTGTTTGTAAAGACGACAATGTATTTACATCAGTAGCTATATGTATTTTTGAAAGTTCCAAGATTCAATAACCTTGACGAAATAATTTGTATCACATGTAGCTATCGCAGTAATCAGATCTGTGAAAATGAATGTCTGTAGCGGATATTACAGTTTTGTATACAAATTGTAGCCTATGCTGATACGAGTTTTGTATATGGTATATTTTATGGAAGTAAGGGGAACATGTTTGACCAGTATCAGTGAGGGATCATACGTTTTAACGAGATGAATATAGATAAATACACATAGCAACAACTAGAATTCGAAAGTTACATATTATATTGTTCCATTTTCACTAGACATGTGGGGCGGCTTCCGAGTCTGGAATTTCCTTCCCGTCGACATAAGTTTGCCACGTACAAATCGCACTTTCTTACCGTCTTTGAAGCATTGGTTCATATATTCTCTTACGGCATTTTTCTTAGCTCGGTCTTCTGGAATGAGATCTTCCGTGACGAATACTGGGCTGACTTTGAGCACTGACTTGGCCTTGGTGATAACATCACGTCGTTCGGGGCGATATAGGAATTTCGCGATTATATGTCGGGTGATGTTGTCGCGTTTACGGCCGATACGGTGGGCGTTTTCGACATGGATGCCAGGCAGTTGAAGTTTGTCCCTGATAAGGTTCTGTACAATTTCCATAGGGTTCTCGTCCGTCTTTTCCTCAATTCCACCAAATCGGAGATTATATGAGCGGCTGTAGCGTTCTTGATCAAGGGTCCGGTCCTTGAGAGCTTTGTTTTCATCCTCTAGCTGTTCTACTCTCGCCTTTAGTCCGAAGTCGAGATTGTCAAGGCCGAGGCCGCCAAACATTGCCAATTTATTGTTTCTCTGTTTACATGTACGTCAACCCTTTGGAATATAAGCATAAATAAAGAGATATTCTTGTCTATTCTATATGGTACAAATCGGCCGTGTTCTAATTCATTTTCAGCATTCCCCGTCAGTGTCCACCACAGAAACAGCCAAATCAAATAGTTCGATAAAACAGGCTTTGGGTGTGCATTTAAAACTTGTACAGTTATAAACCAGAATTGAAAATACACGAATTGATATATATTTGTTCAAATATTATTCTAAATTCAAAACCATCTATCACTGAGTGATAATACCGCATGGTATCATAACGGTTCTCGGAAACGGTCTCAATCCCGCTAAAAACGCATGTCGCTCTCGCAACGGTCCTTTTCAGGGCCACCCTAAATTTACCGTCATCCCTCGAGATGTAGACCTATCGGCTCTGCAAAATCATGATCATCGACATGGATCGCTCAGCCTCATTATGGAATCACAACATACCCTAATTAACAAATTTAATAATAAGAGTTTTGACAAAAAGGACATCGCACGCTATTGCGGCCTTTTGGCCCCCTTTTCCACTTTTACCAGTCGGCCCATTGCAAATCACGTGACTTCAGTGAGATGGGGTGGACTGCCAAATAACTTACAAGCGCTGCCATATGAGTAAGGCCACACTGTTCTCAGTCAGCGTTTCACATTAATCTGGCGAGAAAACTTGAAGCTTCATTAATCTAAAAAATGTTGCATCGTTACATGTTGATAGTGTTAATATTTGCTCCAGCTATGTATATATTATATCACGAAGTGTACCACGAATATCAATGAAAACATAATATCATCCGACAATAATGCGACATCTTCTATCTTCCGCTTCCTACTTCTACCAACTTGATTCCTTATCCTGTCCAGTAATGTCGAGATTTCATCAGCAATCATGTCTGTGAAATGTCGACGCAGCGTCATTACATCCACCGATTCGCCCATCTTTTTTTCGTTCGACATGCTTGGAGCAACATCTACAATCGTCGCGAACCAGCACACCTTGCCGCAAAAAAATCCAATCGGAACGAGCCTGGTATCACCACAAATCTACCCCTACTGCACTTGCAAAGAGTGCACCGTCGGTGGCAATGTTATTACTTTGGAGACTTCTAGCTTGGCACCGCCTGACGTTCCTTCAGCTGATAGGGCTTGATGTGTCGCAGTATCAATCGGACATCCAGGTCTTTTCTGATTTGTAAGACCTCTGTCGGCATGAGTTGCAAATCAAACCATCATGCGAATGAGGTATATTACCGCAGTCTGAGTACTCAACAGATATTTTGCGCATTTGACCTTTTTTTTTCGCTTGTCACAGCATGTCACCGACCAATTGTCGATTTCACCTTTATTTGGCCTGATACAGAATCGTATTTGTTTCAAGCTTACTGTGAACAATTCAGATAGAAGTTACATTTATAAACTCCCACTTAAGTAAAATATTCCTTGCTTTATTTGCAGGTAAATTGGTTCTTTTCACGCTGAGCTACTTTTATAACGGTACACATGGATGGATGGATGGATGTACTTGGGCACTCCATCGCACCGCGATGGGCACAGTTCGTGCGAACACGCCGTGCAACCCGTTTCCCCCAACCCGCCCTACACATGATCCCTCTTAACAGTGTCACGTAGACAATGTTTAATCGCCACATTCCTATTAAACAATATACATTCTCTTAATTCCCATAACTACAGACGTATCACATAATATTTCCATCTGTCGAGCCCCCTCATTCTCTCTTAATTCCCGGATCGATTCATATTCGTAATAGCGCAGAAAAATAAAATATTTTCAAAATCCATATTATTTTTCTAGTAGTGGCTACTATATTTATGTAAATAATAACTGCGTTCTTTCTCGTGTTCTGAATCTGCATCGAAGTGGGGGACGGGAGTGACAATAAATTATGACGAGAAAAAATACGGTTAGCCCTTTATGGGATTCGAACCCGATCGAAACATGCAAGAAGTTCAAAAATAGCGCGCTCTTATCCATTACACTACCGCGCAATGCGACAGTCGTGCTGTCCTCAATTATCCCATTTAATGTTCAGCACTCCATGTGAAAGAATACATCTAATAAAGTTTTAATTTTACATATGAAGCCAGTCGAGAACCAAAATCATCTTTGGACAACTAATAGGTATTGACTCAACAAACATTTTTTTGTAAAGTTTGTTTTGGTTCTCGACTGGCTTCATATGTTTATAGAGAAAACAAGGTAGTTATTTTACCCCAAAACAGACGATTTTGCACGAACACACTTCTTCAATGGGTTGTTATTCAAGAACGCCAAGACCTAGTGCCTGACAATTACTCTGAACATACGACAAGATAATATTCTTTAAGCTAACGGAAAAATTTCTTTCGTACGCGATATTTCATTTTGGCACTCCAAACCGCACCTCATGGGGGCCAAATCCTCATCAAACCGCGCCAGGTCCTTTACGTGGAGGGTGTTCGTAGGCTATATCATGTTATTTAGTCCAAGTGTCATTTTCCGCCGCCAAACTGTCACACTAAAAATACCACGTGGGAGATAGCCGGATGCCATGGGAATTGGCCCATTTATGTTTGAATAAGTGTAACTGGATTCCCGTTTTCAAGATATATTATTGCTGGTTGTGAGTTCCCACAAGTATAGTGAAGACAGGAAATCGTCCCTTGATAGAATAACAAAAATCCACAAAAACGAGGCAATGTTTTGGGATTTTATTTTTAACATCATGCTAAACAGGAAATTAATTTTAACCAGCCTTGGGATGATCTGTTCAACCTGAAATGTACGAGATTAAGTCCTGCGAGAGTGTTAGCACTTCGTTGGTTAGCATAATGTTATTAATACTGCTACTTTGATCTGCTTAGCAATTTATCTGGTAAGCAATAATTCTCAATTGTTTTTAGATGGTCTGGCCCATTCACACACCAGGCTAACTGGAAATTTTATAAGATTGGAATAAAAATGTCAACCTGAACAGTCACCAGGCTAATTAGAGTCTTACGAAAGCTTTGAGCCCTTCAGTATTAATTATCATTTATTCGGGTCGGTTTTAATCATTCCCGAAACGCCAGATCTGAAAATATTCAAATTACCATTTGTGAATTTCTACAAAACATCAGTAATGCAAAGCAAAAGGAACAAATTAGAATAATTTTACTTCCTCCGTTGCTGTGGTAATAACAACCAGCAATAATCTTCAATTGTCTCTGCAATGCATATTAGGAATCAGGTTACAAACCGGCCTCGTTTTGATAGAATCATGCCCAATGCTGATGTTTTTATTTCGCATCCTGACTTCGCGCTTCGCATTGTTTTGATTTCGCATCCTGACTTCGCGCTCCGAATTGTTTTGATTTCGCATCCTGACTACGCGCTTCGCGTTGTTTTGATTTCGCATCCTGACTTCACACTTCGCATCCTGACTTCGCGCTTCGCATCCTGCCTTCGCATCCTGACTTCGCGCTCCGATTCCAGTCTTTGCATTGTTTTGTTTTGATTTCGCATCCTGACTTCGCGCTTCGCATCCTGGCTTCGCCACTTCGCATCCTGGCTTCACCACTTCGCATCCTGACTTCGCGCCTCGCATCCTGATTTCGCATCCTGATTTCTCGCTTCGCATCGTGGCTTCGCACTTCGCATCCTGACTTCGCGCTTCGCATCCTGCCTTCGTTCTTCGCATCCTGGCTTCGCCACTTCGCATCCTGCCTTCGCGACTTCGCATCCTGCCTTCGTGTATCGGTCCAGATTCATAACACAATACAGCGATGTCCCTTCTCGGCCATCATATTTTCTCGAGATTTAAACGCGATGCTTATACAAGTACTAGATCCTTTACCCAGATCCGACCCTATTGCGTACCAGAAATTGTGTAATATGATACAGTTACACATGGTCTGCAAGATGTAAGGCACAATGATGCCTTTTTATAGGAACGTTCAAAATAATTAGAATACAAAATCCTAGGATAAGGAGAATATGATAGGGTGATACACAGTATCGCATTTTCATTACCAATTACACATCTTGTTTCTGTTTGACGAATCATCCCATCCGCGAACAAATGAGAAAATCGAAGGCACGCGACTATTACGGTACCATGATCATGACAAACAAATAGATGTAGAAGAGACAAATGCAAATGCAAATCATCGCCCTCACTGCGATATGAAATTCTTATGTTTTGACATGCAAAGCTCCATACCGCGTGAGATACAGCCCAAAACGTTCCTGGAACCGGTAGGTGATCCTTGCAATTCGGATACATAACCAGATAAAGCGACAGTGAGATACAAACAAAGAACAACATAATCGTCACCTCTGCATTGTGGCACCGGTCATAAGAGAATAATTTCATTTATTGCCTACTTCAGACATCCAGTACGGCAATATTCAACGGTTTATGTATTGCTATTTAAACCCCTCACTTGTTTGGTCGTCTGAAGAAGGAGGCAGGAAAAGAGCGTTTGTGGAATTAGATTAAGCTAATGGATATACTTACGTTATCGAGAAAAGTCCCTGCGGGTACAGTTATCGAATTGCATCACGAGTTCTGGATTCTAATCATTTAACCTAGGCTTTCGAAGTGAGGCAGGCACGTATATTGGCGGCAAATGAAACTAAACCTTGTTAATAGCAAGACAGCCATCGAGGCTTATTGCGTCAAATTGATGACATCACTTCACATAAACAGCTTGTGCCTCTCTCGGGCAAATATAGCTCCCATTATGCCCACTCGGTTACATCTATCTTAATCAAGTTCTCAAGCCAGACCAAGGTTTTTCTGCATACGTCAGTATCGATAATTTAATGGGAGTTCAATCCCCTCACTTACTACAATGGAGATTGGACAGTTAACATCGCGACTCCAAGCTACGTGTATTTTGTGCTCCTTCGACCATATTGTTTTCTTTGTATGTGAGTAATTAACGTTGGATTTTAGGAGATTGTAGCAGATAGACATTTGCAGGCCCAAAACTCATATTCTGTAGCTAACATTTGACTTAGAGAATCTGCGCGTCAATAATGGAACTGCTTTTCTCGTACAACGTAGCAATCCCTATAAATTCAATCGGGTATAAAATGAAGACTTTAGGAATTACTAGACTGGTGTTCGCCAACTGTTCTACAGATTGCTATTGTAGCGTGAGAGATAATGCCTATCATCTCTAATACGTGGCGCTCAAGCCGTTATCATTTAGATTGCATTTTATCGAAACATTTTTCTATTTCAGTGATATTTGGGTTCAAAGGCATGAACTCCAAACGAGTTGGGAAGATTTTATTGAAGAGACGGCGTGTCTGTGATAGCAATATCGTGTTTTCATATACGAAAATTCACTAATTCAATAGTTGAACACTTGTCACACGCACCAACGGCAGAGCTCTTGCCCTGGGTAAAATTTCACACCATTTTAGACTGTTTATTAGCCAAATTTATGTGCCATGTCAATTGCCCTTCCGAATTGCAAAGACGCCAATAAATCCAACAGTACCAATTGACATTTCAACATCATTGCTCTCGGTTGGACACAAAGCTTTCCCAAGGCGTAAATCTTGGGAAAATTACAGGAGCAACATCACTGAAAAAAAACGCCCGGTGCTCATTCCATACGATATGCCAACGTTGGTCTTAACCGGTGATACATGTATGTGAGTAGATAGTTAACAAGTGTTGGCCAGTCAGAGCCTGCGTTTTTGTCCCTATCGCTTGAAAAATGTATACCGGCAATACTAAGTGAGCTGTCTGTGAATTATGTAAACGCTAGTACCCAGTGTGGTTGAACGTCATATACTAGCTGATAGAACTTGCAATCATGAAGTTTTCTCTTCAGAGCAATGACTAAGATGAGTATAGTAAATATATCTGACAGCAATCATTATTGATTTCAACACATATGCTCGTGTTTTCATCAGTGTGATTCTATTATATAACAGCATAAATAATTAGTTTCTTTAGTTCTAATAAATGGAGACGGTATATTAAATAAAACTGTGGAAGATGAATACCACTTCCTTTGTCAGTGTCCCAGCGGTAAGAAACTGCGACATATATTATACAAGTTAATCGGCAACACTTGTCATTTCTTCAGACATTTAACAGATCAAGAACAATTCTATTTCTTGATCAACCCACCTAACCATCTGTCTCCCAAAAGTTTATTTACGAAATGTTGCAACAGAGAACATTGCAGCTAGCCAGCACCCCTGCTGCACAGGCTTGAGCATGAATATTAGACTATTGCACCCTCGTCGATTGGGGTGCGACTCCACACATCACTCTTCTTGGCAATCTGTGACCAGAGGGATGTGTGAAGTTGGCCCCGAATTTATGTTCGAGGTAGTGGTGGCCCAATAAAGTGGGCTTTAGGGCAGCATTCTCTTGTTTGTCACTTTAGCCGACCCCATAGCTTGGATACAGGCTAAGCCTATCCCAACTAACTATTTTGTATTGTTAGAGCTGTATGCAGTACGTATGTGCATGTTTGCCTGGGGATTGTGATAATCTTGTTTGTACACGTCCGTTTGCGCCATTTTACGTCACCATCAACTGTGAGAGTTAGCAGTATTAAACTTGAGTATTTTATCTGTACGAAAGACGCATTTTTTTCAAATTATTAGTTGAATTTATTATCGGCATATGGTTCCATACAGACATACAAACATTCAAATGATATACGTAACAACAGGAGTGGTAATCAATACGAAAACAGACCAAATTGACCAAAAATGCTATAGACAGTATGGAAATTTAAGTTATACTTTACGGGTTATATTGTAAAGTAAGTATATATTTATACATTTTCGTATATTGATATTTTAATATTTCAACATAAATAATATCTTCCTATGTACATAGCGTTATAAATTTTTAGTCATCCAAATTAACTGTATATACAAAAACCGATATCTCAGATTGCCAGTACATACATATATAATTTGTATATACACATATACACACATGTATAAAACACGCACACATACTTAATTACACACATATTTGTATATAAACCGTTATACATAAAAAATACACATATAGACTTTAGTGTGTACAGATAGGTATATTCTATAGATAGTTACCCTATATAAAGCCATATTTGATCAGTATTTACAAATATTATGTGCGGCAAAAAAAAATACCAGTATTCATAAGAGAGTTATATACGTATTTGCGTTTGTTAGAAGCTTAAAAGTCAGACTACGCCAGAATCATTGTCCTTGCGAAATAGCAAATATCAAGAATTTTGACTCATTAAATGGCATCTAAGCAAAGAAATAACAATAACACCAGTCATCTGTCCAGGACTTAATAACAAGCAGAAAAAACAATCGTATTTCGACATCTCAGTGACATAAAGTTGTCCATTTTCTGCCTATAGGATGTTTTTACTCCACTCGAAAGATGAAAAAAACATATGTAACGGTATCGACAGAATAGAGTTCTGTCAACCCATATTATAATAAATCGAGAGGTATTCTTGTCTTATTTAATATTTGAATTTGATGTTCCCTTAAAAGCTTGTTACATGTATATTCCGGATAAACGTTATGGGTGATATTTTACACTGATTATATAATGAAAAAAATACTGATAGTAACGGTGAATGTATGAAACCTCGGTTATACTTTATGGAAGATAATTGTAATAGATATATATATATATACAGAGATAACTATATACAATAATTATAATACATAAAGTAACATATTACAGTGGCAGGATCATGTATTACCATAATCTTTTTTTGACTTAAAACAACATGCATGGCATTGAATTTGTTACAGTATCGTCCCTTTCTTTTAAGTAAAAATTTGTTCCCCAAATATAGAGCTCCATCATTTTGGGTAGACTGTATCAAAGAATATACAAGTAAGGTATATCATTTCATTAGTATAACGCCTGAGGGCCCCACTTCTGTCCAAATGCACTCTGATCATTGTGTATATTAGCTATACATTTGTCTATATCCCTCTTATTTAGCACCATTTGCTTCACTCCGTCAAAATTTGGTTTAATGTTACTGTATCTGCAGTCATATATATTTTTTTTTGGATAGTAATAGCAACAGATCGATGAATCTTGACTCTGTATTAACCTTAATCACTTGAGAGTCTGGAGGTGTTTCCAGGAGTACATTAAGGCTCACGGCCCATGCTTGGAGTTCGTTCCAAAGATCATCCGAATAATTGCAATGATAAAATAAATGAATGAGTGTTTCTTTTCTTGGTTACAGAATGTGCGTAAATCGGATTCTGTTTTTCTCCATAGTTTCAAAAGATGGTTTGTAACGAGAATTCTGTGGATGAGTTGATACTGGAAACATTGTAGGCTGGTTTCTCTGGTAGTGGTGAATATATTGTTGTAGATAGTCGACCAAGCAAACCCTTCCCTTAAGTCTAGTTCCTGTCCCCATTTTTGCTGATTCTTTTCAGGTTTTATTTCGATATATTCCAGTAATATGTTGTAAACAAATTTCTCACGTTTTTGTCTGATTAATCTTGTGTATATTTTCGGTTCCTTGATGTATGTTGTTATGAACATTCCATTTTTTATATACCTGCGTTTTTCGATGTGTATGTTATGAATAATAGCATGATGTAAGATTAAATGTGCGGTTTGTATTCCTGACTTACTTTGAAGGTCATTGAATGAAAGGAAATTTGTCCCGTCTACACTTAAAAGGTCACTGATACGACATATTCCACTTTCAGTCCATGTTTTTCAAACTCTCCATTCTGTTTTGGGCGCCAGTTCAAACAGAAGGCTGTCCAAGGCTATATCGTTTCCGTTACTCCCATCTATAAAACATGACCATGCCACTAACGTGTCATACCAGAAAGGGGTTTTAATTTCTTTCAAGAACTCCTTTATGCTTATAGCATGCTTGAAGAATCTTTCCAACAATAGTCTTAAGAGCGCTGTGGCCTACAGATATTCTTTTATCCCACTTAAGTTTCAAATACGAGGCAAATGTTTTAATGTGAACCATATTCAGACCCCCGTTACTCTTTTTAGATATCAAGGTTTTTTGTTTAATTTTGTCTGTCTTACAATTCCAAATGATGCGAAAAGGAATTCTTTCCAACTGTGTTATATATGATGGATCGGGATCTGGGAGAACAGATAGAAGATGCACTAACAGTGGTATAACAAAGGTTTTTATTATTGTTATTTTTCCTATAGGTGTTAAATTTCTTCAGCTTCCTAGGATTTTTTTGATTGAAGTCATTTTGTCGTCGTAGTTTTTAGTAACTGTTTCTGTTACAGTGGGGAAAAACCATATTCCGATTAATTTGAAACCTGCAGGGTCTCCAGAACTGCCTTTCTTCCGTCCAATCCATATGGTCATAGATTTATCTACATTCAAGCAAAGACCAGACGTGGATGAGAACTTATGAAGGAGACCCATGGCTCTTTCGAGGGATTCTCTAGATCCGTCTAAAATAAGAGTAGTATCGTCAGCATACTGTTGGATTCTAATTTCAGAACCTTCGATTGTTATACCTTTAATCGTGTTATCTTGCTTAATAGCGATAGAAAGAGTCTCCGAGACAAGGATAAAGAGATAGGGTGAAATTGGGCCCCCCTGTCGGCAACCCCGTTGAAGATCGAAGAAGTCAGAGATGCATTCATTATTTATTCATAACACTACTTTTAGATTCATTTTGAAAAGTTTGAACCCACTGAATTAGATCGACACCAAAGTTAAAAGACACCAGTGAGTTTTTTCAATATAATCCCAGGATATTTTTCCTAGTACGTAAGCATCACTTGTGCTTTCAAGCTTAAGGCAGTAGAGGACGTTCATTTCTAGAGCTTCTAGAGTTGTCATGGTATTGTAGTCTATTATTAGACAGGATGCTTCTAGAATATATGACGCAAGCTTATTGCAAATTGTGTCTAGGTCAGATGGTGATGTAATGGATATTCGAGAGGCTTCTTGATTTGATAGAATGTACTGGAATTCCGCATAAAGTACAAATAGCGTAACGCTCAGTTACTCGTGGGAATTCAAAGTGGCTTTATGTGCGTTATACTTACTATGTTACCTTTGCTGCGGACTGTATACTCCTGTGAATTGACTTTTGGCTGCTGTGTAATCTACGTGATTGAACTGTCGGAAATTGGACTTTTACTGGGACTCTAAACAACCGAGCAGTGTTGGACTACCAAAATACAGAAAAGTGATTTGTGCACGTCGGCACGGACTGTGAAAAGATTTGTGCATGTCAACACGGACTGTGAAGTATACACCGGTATAGCATTGAACAGTAAGACTATATTTCTCATTTATTTGTTGTATTGGCCTTACTTAATTTGTATATAATTTTAGTATTGTGAATAAATATTTGATTGTTAATCTTTGACTTCACCCATTTTTCTGTTACGTTTTTCTGTTATCGTAAATTTGACGTAACAAGACAAATGCATGTATACCACTTAAAAACCATAACACTGAATATATAGGGAGATTTTAATTCTTTCATGCTTGATGCTCAGTAAATTGATCTTCCGGAAGTACATTTTTTCGCCATTGGGCTATATAGCACTACACACATATAGTTCTTGTTGAATATGTAATAAAAACAGGGGGACACCATGCTTTTTATGACATATATTTTCATAGAACAACGGTATAACAGATAAACTGGACCTTTCCAGACCTATTGCCAGGAGGGGATGACGGCGAGGAATTGCGGTGGGGGTAGGCAATATTATTGGAGGTTCATTTATTAAGCCATTTACCAGTTTCATTTCTGTTGAAAGTAACTAAGAACGAATTTTGGGGGATTCCAGAAGCATAATTTTCAACCTCGGAAGCCCTTTGTACCCAAAAACCGTTGAATCTAAAATTCCAACTTTTTGGCAGACCCGTCATGTAAGACAACTTCAATCGGCACACTTTGCGTGCGATGTGATATACAGCATATTCAAATTTATGTTTGACAGAAAGCACGAAATAAGTTCGGACTATTTGGTGATGGTCAGGTGATGATATGGCGTGGGCAATATATAAAACAGCTTGTAGATTCGATGTCAGAGAGGCATCAGGAACATGCCTGCAACAGCGTTATCTAAGAAGTAACTTTACGTACAGGCCTCAAATCGGACATTCAATATTCAGGCGCAGCGCTTAAAGAGCTTTCGCGTCAATGATCGAAAAACATTTTACGTTCGACAGTTATTACCAATCATGAAAGGAAAAGCAAATAAAGTTTTCTTACCAAAGAAATACACTGTCTACACTCTTCAATGATGATAACTATACATGATGTTCTGTTGGTAAGGTTATTATCACTGAAACGTATTCTTTTATTCATTTTAAGTTCGTCCAAATGAGTGTATCTCAGTCACGCTTGGATTGTGCCTGTTCAACTGAATATCTTGGAGATGGAGAAGTTTTGTGTATTTCATCCAATCTCTCGTTGTAACGTAGACGTCCATGTGAACAGCTTGTACCTCATGACCACACACGGACCCTAGAATCAGAGGCTACGAATCGTAACGCCAAAGATTCTACCATCTACGATCGCAGGTTGTTATCAGCGTGATACACGTCACCAAATTTGAATTGGATATTTGGAGTGAATGCGCTTGATTGTGTACCCTGATCGAACCAGTTTCTGTAATAATGTCTTCTGACGATCAATCTAATAGGCACATATTCAAAAGGTTCCAGTTATGTATACGCCCCACGAAAGACTTTTTGTAACTTGTGTCTAATTTCCCTTATCCCTTTTGTGCGATTCGGGATTGCAAAAAAAAATCTCATTGACATAATGCGACCAATCCAAGCGAATGGTTTACGATTGTATTAATCTGCTTTGATGATGCTTGAATGAAGGTGCCAGTTGTTTCCCCCGCCCCCCCTAGTTCTGCTGACAGATACATACGGAGCCAGTACTTTTCACAACCACAGGATCTTTTGGTGCACAGCTGATAAGTGAATAACGATGCGGTGTTAAAACGTGAACATAGTTATTTATCATAGCATTATGTTCCTCTACTATATGCCAATATTAGTTCTACTCCCTTATTCCCACAGATTAGTTTCACATCAACTAGGATGAAAGTAGTTGCGAAAATGTCATTGTGATATAATATTTAATATTCAGGCTGTGATTAGCAAAGAGATCAACAAACATTTATCAAACACTGGTGAGGAAAACATTCGTTTAATTCTAGATCTGTATTGGTTTGGCATGCAACATCTTCATACGAAATAGTTCCCGAGAATATAGGCGCAATTCTTGTACAATATCCTCTGGAAAACAACTCGGAAAGCAGATGGGATTAAGCAATACCGCCATTAGTGATATGTTTTGGCGAGACTAACATCCTCGTGTCTTGTCTGCCTCGTTGAAAACTATTGTTGTGTGTTTATGGTAGTATTAAATGTTACCTTGAATTGTAATGATAATAGTGTCGTGTAAATCTTTCCGTTGTGGTCCCGATCTGACTCCTATATAGAACTCTCTAACAGTCTGCTCTTCTTGTGTCATACGTGACAAGAGCATACAATAATACAATACAATACAAACTGTATTTATACTCAGAATTACAATATATGCAACGCTAGCTCGGTAGAGCTAATATATCTGAGGTTAAATAACAATAAAAATAGATTAAAAACAGCGATGAGGGTAAAAGCAAAAATGGCAAAAAACCCAGTAGCATAGTAAAACTTATATCTTGTAGAAGTGGCATTTACATGCATCGCCCGT
Source organism: Hanleya hanleyi (assembly GCA_036873755.1). Taxonomy (NCBI): domain Eukaryota; kingdom Metazoa; phylum Mollusca; class Polyplacophora; order Lepidopleurida; family Hanleyidae; genus Hanleya; species Hanleya hanleyi. Next base: position 45,509 of record JAVTVY010020912.1, read on the forward strand.
CCACGTTTTTATTAACCTCCTGAAAACTTTAATGTCAGTTGATTCCCGGAGCTGATCTGGTAGTCCGTTCCATATTTTGGCACCGAAAGCTTTGAAGAAGTGTAACCCAGAAGTTACAGTTCTGACATGCTGCCTAGTAACAGTGTGTTTTGCCTTAGATTATATCGACAGCTTCTCTTTTCGAACATATCGTTCAGATAAGGTGGATTCAGCTCATTCAGACATTTAAAAACCTCGACGGCAACTTTCTGCAATCTGCCCACCTCTAGACTTGGCAGATTTGCTTTCCTAAGCAAGGCTTCATAAGATGAATGGTTAGTCTTATATATAAATCTTAGAGCTCTATGCTGTAGCTTTTCTAACTTTTTAGTGTTTACAGCTCCACAGTGATGCCAGACTACAGGACAATAACCAAAGTTTGACAAAACAAAAGACTTGTAAATTAACAATCTAGAGGATTCATCCAAACAATTTGATACCCTCTTCAACACATTTAATTGCCTACTGGCATTTCTAATAATATTTGGCACATATCTGTCAAATTTTAGTTTGTTATCCAGTTCAACACCCAGCAGTTTCGTACATGGTGTGCTATTTACAGAGCAGCTGTTGATATCCACAGTTATGTCTCCTACATCACAAGATGTCATAATTTGAAATTTTGCAGCGTTAGCTTGCATTTGCTTTGTTTCACACCATGAAAGTATATCTGAACTTGTTTGCCTTACATGGTACACAATTTCATATTTACTTTTCCCCTCAACTAAGACAGAGTTATCGTCGGCATAATTAAAATAATTCCCAAGTTTAATACAATTAAAAATATCATTAATAAAAATGTTAAACATTGTTGACCCCAAGATTGACCCTTGTAGCACGCAAGTGTATTCCAAGTACTATGGGACGACAACACTTCGACACAATGTTGCCGGTTTGACAAATAATCAGCTAGGAGTGCAACCGCATTCCCTGTCAGGCCATATATGCCTTCAGGTTTGCCAGAATAAGGGAATGCGGAAGGCAGTCAAATGCCTTTGATAAGTCAACTATCAATAGGCCTACCGATTTGTGATCCTCAATCGACTGTCGCCAGGATTCACACACATTTAACAGCACATGCTGGCAACTGTAGCCAGTACGAAAAGCAGATATACAGGGATTAAGAATTTTGTCTGTAAAAATCTGTAGTTGATTATGGAGAAGTTTCTCAAATTACAAGCGTCTAGTCCGTCATTCATAATCCAGCCGTCGTCCATTAGAGCATATTCGCGTCCATAATCCAAAGACCTATTCCATATTCCATATAACAGTATTAGCGCCAAATTCAAAAAGACAATCATAGTATACATAAACATAGGCTTGTTTCCTGCAAGAGAGAAGCGGTCAACAGTTTTCAATGATGCCGGCAAGACATCATGATGTTCCAAAAATATCAAATCCGTATCGCTGATCAGTATTCTTAATCCATAATAAAATCTTCGATGAACATGTTAAAATACTGACAGGTCTATAGTTCAGTTTGTCAAGTGCATCTCCTTTCTTATAGATTGGAGAAATCACAGCTTGTTTTGCTTGGAATGGGAATAAATTCATATCTATACATTTATTAAAAATTTTACAAAAAGACGGTGCTAGTTCTTCATTAGCACATTTCCGAACTTTTGCAGGGATATTGTCCCTTCCTGTAGCTTTCTTAATTTCAAGATGTGACAGGATTTCGGTAACTTCTTCCACCGATGTATGTGAAAAATGATGTTCAATGGAATTTACCAAATTCCTTTTTATATCTTGAATACTGCATCTGCAGCATCAATCACCAAGCTCTGGATACAACCATGATTAATCACCAGAAAAAAATGTCGCTTTCGGAACATACATAAGACTGTCCCACATCGGATGTATTAGTTCCGCTAGATCTCTGGAAAGCATGACCAGACTAGCTAGAGCCTGTTATATGATTAAAGTGGCAAGAAGATGCATACATCTGTTGTCTATTTCCAATCAGTTTATTACACGTGTCACTGATTCACCAAGTAAGACACTCACAAATGATCAGAATTTTATATTTGTTTATTATTTTGCGGCCATTTGAAGTTGAACTAATTAGATCATTCCATAACTACTGTACATAGGAGGAAGCTATATGTGATCCATTATTGATTTTAAGTCTCTTCTGTCGTTGATATGAATGCGAGTAACAAACTGGGAATTCTGATCGCTATTAACGAGAACATGATACGATTCACTGAAGTATCTGAAGCCATTTTAAGCGAATAAGAAATCTTGACGTTTCAAACGGATGTGTTCTTTTTATGACCTGGTACATTTGTGCTTCAGTAAATAAGATGTCCGGAGAAAGGCGTTTTTTATGGCGTATTAAACCCAAGTTGTCTCGACGAAAGAGTCGTCAGTCGGTATATTGATGAACAAAATGTGGCGATTCCTTCAAATCTACGTCTATGCATCAATGGATTGGCAAAGTCCTACATTAAATAGAAAGCTGCAGCATTACCGGCCAAAACAGAGCTGATACAAAATGAAAAAAAGAAAATTTGTAACTGAGTCATGTTCCACAAATGTGTTTTGGGGATCACATGTTTGCCTGACATTAAAGAACATCATAATCAGAACACGACCAAATAACTTCAAACACAGTTTCGAGTTTCAACGGTCTTTGAAATTATTCTCTCATCCACATCAATCAAACGACATTGGGCGTGTTATCACATATGTTAAGTTTAAGTATATTGAAATTGTCTTGCAGACTAAAGTCTAAGCTTCCAGTAATCGTCACATAGCTAAATGGTTTTCCTTGTTCAGTATATTATTGCCTGGTCAGGACAGGGCATTAACACATTTTGATGCCATTTGTGTTATCATGATGGGAATTGGCACTGGAACATGCTCGCAGTTACTTCGAAATCCGTTCGCCAGAAATCTTCTCATCAGATTGCGGGAAAAACTATAGAGGAATCCACGAATATCCAGGCTCGGTGATTATCATTCAAGCGTACATGTATTACCAATTGGTTGTATTCATAGCAATTGGCTAAGCAGTTTGCGCTTCAAGAGTTCTTAAGATCAGCTCATATTATAACTTTACGTCGAATTATAACGACATCAGCAAAGCTAATAGATACATTCTATTGGTGAGCATTTATAAGCGGGTAAATGCTGATCCTCTAGAAAAAAAAGAGAAACCAATAGGGAATGTTTATGAAATATTATTTAATTTGGATTGGAATATACATGAAAACTCTAGGTCAGGGTTATTCCTGGTTGTCAGTGGTGTGAGTAGCAGATATCTAGAGGAAAAATGATCTTAGATTATTGAAGGATTTTGTTGCTCGCCCTGTAATTGTTTGCGATGTAAAAAATGACATAACCAGGAATATCCACACGAGGTTATCTACACTGCATCTAACGTTTTCCATCTTTGATGAGAATTTCTTCCTGGGAAACGTCTTTGGTTAGAAGTATAGGTTCTGATTTGAATTTCGTATAGTTTGTGACTAACACCTCTGACACGCCAATTACATTTATGCGACAACTTGAATGACATGGTCAACTGATCCAAAACTAAACCGGTCACTTGTTTTCTTATGAACAGTTATGACGTCCATTGGATCCTGAGAGCTGGGCGGAATTTCAAATTTAGGATTTGAAGTGTTATGCTCTAATTGTGTTATGCGTGACAAAGTCACTTGAAGCAGTACATCTAGCTATCAGCAAAGGTTTGTAAGAAGTGCACGAATACATTATTCAACAGAAAAGTTGTCACCTACAAACACAGGCACTGATTATTATCTCATTTCTCTTACACTAAAAATGGCCAAGCTTTAGGCATTAGTTGCGTGGTAGCTCTCACGAAATACATGACCAGATTGTTCAATAGATACATGTAGGATAATTACACTTTCAAGATGACCTAGTTAGACTCGTCTTCAGCAACTAGACCTTACAAGTTGTTCAGTTACTCAGTAGGTAGGTGCAAGAGTTACATCCGTCATTTACTAACCAGCCGTCGTTGTAAGGAATTCCCTGTCTATAATCTAAAGACCTTATTCACAAGAGACCGAAGCAACAAAATCCAAACTTAAATAATCATATGCTAGTTTCTTGCAAGAGAGGGACCAACAAAAATGCCGCCATGCCCAAGATGTTCCTATCGTTAAAACCGTCTCACTGACCAGTAACACCAGAAATAACACGTATTACACTCCAATAGTCCAAGAGAAGGACAGTAACGATGTTTTCAATCCATGGAGGTTGAGGATATCTTCAGTTGCAGTGTGGATAATCTCACGAGCATTTTTCAGACGGCTGACTACTGAATGTCGGATCTAACAATGGTAATACACTTAGATAATTATATAGATTATTGAGTATATACTGATACACACCATAATTGGACTGCGGCTTCCGAACTTGAACGTAGCAACGAACACATACACAGAAATCTATATATAGCTGGAGACCAATCGTGTTCATCGAGCCCCTGAAAGTTCCACAGATGTCTCATTAAATCGTGCTATTTATGACATTTCTGTTCACCAGGGCATATAAGTGTCAAGTCAAGAAAAACGATATCTGTTTGTAATGTCAAGATTACTTATTCGTTTGAAATGGCTTCAGGCAAATTTCTTAATCGTATTGTAAGCACGTCTTTGAGCTTCTTGAGGCTCTGGATTCTGGATCGCTCGCCTGGATGGGAAGCAATGATGTTTGACTATCAAAATAACTATTTCTTCCAACGTCGCGGTGATTAATATCGCTCAAGCCGGTGATAGGAGCCGTGTGGTCATGTCATCTGTTCACATGAACACCTACAATAAAAGCCTGGCTGGTATTCAAATCATCACATGGATCACTTGTGGATCTTGTGATTTTTTTTTTAAATATGCTGTCACTATATTTGTTTGTGGCGTCATATGACTTCTTGTCAGTACGTCGGCATCGTTTTCCACCACCTATTTATTATTGCGCTTACTGAGATAATTACATTGAACAAAATCAATCGAATTGAAATTAAGCAAAAATACGATTTCGGCAGCGATTAAGAATACTGATCAGCGATACGGATTTGACATTTTTGGAACATCATGATGTCTTGCCGGCATCATTGAAAACAAGCCTATGTTTATGTATACTATGATTGTCCTTTTGAATTTGGTGCTAATACTGTTATATGGAATATGGAATAGGTCTTTGGATTATGGACGCGGATATTCTCTAATGAACGACGGCTGAATTATGAATGGCGGACCAGACGATTGTAATTCATTATTATGACCCAAATTATCATAAAGAAAACAGCCTTTCCGTAGTCCGCAGTAGTCTAAACAAATGTCCTGGGTGGTTTCCCATATTCTACTCTCTGGGTTTATCACTTTCAAAATTTTGATCATGCCACCCCTACCCCCCACCCCCCACCCGTCGACTAATACCTGGGATTCCAGTTATGGTTCTGTACAGATACATATATCTGAACTGGTATAAATGTAGAACTTCAACATTTTTTAATAAACGCCATGCCCACGGTAATACAGATTAAATTTATTCTCCATACGCTGATCTGCTGATACATTCATAGACTCTTACATATAGTAATAGACATATCATAGACTGAATGCCCTTGAGTTTTACAAACCCATATGTTTCAACATTTTAAGAGAAAGATATGTTTATCCCCTGACCGATTAGCGTTTGAACCCGTGTCAGCATGGTTCCTGTGTCAAATTAAGGAAGTAGTGCACAATCATTTCTAGAGGTTGATTTTTGAATTCAATTTCAGTGTTTATTCATTGGGTTCAGAGGCGATAATTGAAAAAATGGAGTCACCATACGTGTTATCAAAGTATATTCATCAATATTTATGTACATCAATTTTTAGCCATAACATTGAATACATAGGGAAATTTGACTTTTTTTCTTGGTTGAGCTCATTAAATTAAAATTCTTCATGTCGAATTTCGCCTTTTTTATAATACTAGACACATATCGTTGTTATTGAATGCGTAATAAAAGCAGGGGGGTCAGCATGATTTGTTTTAGATAGTAGTAGCTGTATAACAGATAAATTGAGCTTTTCCAGCCCGATGCAGCTGTACAACAGATAAATTGAGTTTTTCCAGCCCTATGTCCAGGAAGGGTCGGAGAATCAATTTGGGACGGGGAATATTTTTGCAGAACCGTCTATACACATTTACAACTTTTCCTTGTTCAAAATGAATACGGGTGAATCATAATCTATAACCTCAAGAACACTTTGCACTCTCCAACCGTTAAATCTAAAATGTCCAAATTGTGGTCAGCACTATCCCTTTATCCTGCCGCCAGTAACTTCCATAAATGATTCTAATGTGTCAGATATCAATCTTGCGTTGAACTTTTGTCCTTTTTGACGGTTTCTAAGCACTTTTGTGTAGATATTCAACCTGTTGTGAAAAATTCAACAAATCACCATGTTTTTCCGCATACGGGCACTGAAATGAACGTCCTTTACTTCCTTAAACGGGGCTAACCATTACGTCAACGCTCACAGCAATATCTGGAAAATCTGTTTGGGCCAATGAGTCAGAAACTGTACTTCAACTGAAATTTTGATATATATGTGAAATACCATTGAGCCGAGGAGGAGATCGTTTGATTTATATAGCTGCACAAATCGGCCTCCATCTTACGCATCATACTTGTTTAACCGCCATATCGATCCCCAACCATTCCATCATTTGAATCATTCCCAAATGGCTTGAGTATTCGCCTAACAAACAGGAAAATGACGTGAGAAACATCAATTCCTGCATTGTTGTTTTACTCCATCAAGTTTCTTTAATGCAATCACCGTGTTTTCACACGAAAGTGTAAGAAATAAAGAGTGGAGTATTGAGCATGTGGGATATGCATTGATTATGTCATACAGTGCCACGATGGGAGAAACCGGAGTCCTCGCCTTTGGTAAACAGCTACTAATGTAACAACACAATTAATATGCGTATCGGATACATTTCCTGGCTAGCACTCCTTCAGACTGAATTGCTATGTCAATTATCACAACAGTCGAAATATGCGAGTGATCGTACATTTGACAGGCAGTCATCGACCGGACTACTTTTAACAAGGAACAACAGTATGATCGTCAACGTGAGCTTTCTATTTGAAAATCGATTCGAAGCAGATGACAACAAAATAGGATCTGCGTTCAAATTCGACCCCTAGAATGACGTGACCACACGGCGTCTAACACCGTCTTAATCTGATCCAGATATATGAAATAATGGACGATTTGAGGTGATATAATAGTCATATTCTCCTACATTCAACCCCAGGTAAAATGGTCGATATATAATGTATAATGAGTTTGCTGCTACACAAAATGGAGTATATTTGTTTCAGTCAACTTCGTCGTTCTAATGATATCGTAAAGAGTGATGTTACAAAGAGAGTTCACTGCACATGGAAATACAAATATCCATTTGGGGGCCTACAACCACCAGAGGGTATTGTCATATGCATTTAACAATTAAGCAATAAGATACACAATGGTGGTGGGAACCTCGAACAATGTAGTTTGTTTTGATCCAGCATAACCCGGGTCTAAGACACACAAACACCGTCTAATGCAAGACTTTCGCGGTGTCCACATGAACAGATACAGCGACGGAATCATTGACATATACTATACTCCGTCGGATAGAGATGAAAACCGGTCGTCGATATGTGTTCCTTCTGCATCACAAGACACTATATGAACCCACTCCTAACCTGTGAAGGATATATATCCCCCTTCACTGGACGAGAAGGAAACCAGTAATAGTTTGCATACTCACGTCGAGTGTACAACAAGAGAGACATTTTACCGCTCGGCCAATTTTGGAAGAGGGATATTGTCGTCGTCATTTGCGTTCCTCCGTCCGTTTATACATTATTTGCATAACCGTGTTGGGTAGAACTAAATTTCGGAAACTTATATAACTACTCGTAGTCTGGACTCATACGTGGTGAAATATGGTAAAGAATATACAAACCCACAGACGTGATATAGATCGTGTCTGTAAAAATGTATAAAAAATGGCTCAAGGGCGATCACATCTCATCCTTAAAAACTCAGGTAAAATGTTGACAAAGTGCTGCGATAGACAGCTATGGATTTCGTTCATCATTCATTACTGGATCTACATGATCAGCTCGATAAACTGAGCATTGCGACTAAAACAAATGCGACAATCCTGTGACAAAATAAACCGGTTTATCGCTAATCATGTAATGTTTTCTATCTCAGCTGTGCAATGATCTGTTGAAGCACTGACATTCTCATGCCTTCAGTAATTAGCTGCAACCAATTTGTGAAGCTGTCCTGTGGTTCAAGTCTCATGGTGATGTTACCGTGCCACGGTTCGACACTAACTGTCAAACCACCCAGTGATTAGCGCGATAAGCGCGATACATATCAATATACTGGACCTTTTACCCATTTCCGAACCTATTACGTACAAGAAGTTGTGCAGTATGATCCACAGTTACTCATGGTCTGGAAGATACAAGTATGATAGGCACAATGGTACCTTGTTTATAGGAGCGTGTCAAATAACTAGAGTACAGAATCCTGGGATAAGGAGAATAGGTATATGATACCGTGGTACACGGTATGGCGATTGGAGTACCAATTGATGTTTGACGAATCACCCAATTCGCGAACAAATGAGAAAATCCAATGCAAGCGACAATTAAGTACCATGATCATGACAAACAATTCGATGGAGAAGAAATAAAAGCAAATGCAAACCGTAACCCTCATTGTGATAATACATTCGTATGTTTTGACATGCAAGGCTCCATACCTTGTGAGATACAGCCCAAAACGTTCCTGGATCCCATAGGTGATCCTTGCAATTCGGATACAGAACCAGATAAAGCGACAGAGAGGTACAAAACAAGAACAACATAATCGCCACCCCTATATTGTGGCGCCGGTGATAAAAGAATAATTTCAATTATTATCTACCCCAGAATTATCCTCTCAAACGATGCACTTCATCTAGATTCAGTATGGCAATATTCAACGGTTTATGTATTGCTATACGAAACCTTCACTTCTTTGGTCGTCTCAGAAAGGAGACAAGAAAAGAGCTTTTCGGAAAGTATGTTGGGCTAATGAATAGACTTACAGCATCGAGAAAAGTCCCTCTGGGCACATGCATCCTCCCACTTTTTTCAAATTTCTCTTGTATCTCAAAACAAAATTCAGCCTGCTTGGTCAGTCATAGTTTTGAAAAATGACGTCTACATGGTGTTTATTGCATGAAAAGGAACGTGCTATGAAACAAGTTTTATAATTCCTGCACATAGTCGTATTCATAAGATAACAGATCCCTCGCCATCATAAGGACATTTTTGAGGACATTAAGGACAATGTCGATTTATCAATGCCTCTTTCCTGAACTGGAGGGTCAAGCAGTATTTTTGTGAATGAAAATTGTGTCTAGTATTCCAACGCGATATGACATATTGAATGCATTCCGTCATCAGCGACAATGTGAGGCTTGTATTGATTGGTGTATAAGACCCTCATTCGGTTACAAACGCCAATCAAAATATATGTATCAAAAATGTGAAGGTCTGGTACAGGTTATGTTTCATATAGGTGTATCACATTGCCTTTCGCAACTGTGATGTGAGAAATGCAGACATAGAACCTATTGGAAACCTATACAGAGGATCAAGAGAGGTATCAGTAACGAAACATTCATGAAACTGTATAAGCGAAGTAATAGTCCATGAATGGTACCGCATATATGCAGTAGAACTGAAAAGGATGGATGACTTCTGACATAACACTATGAGTCAGAGTTTGGTCTGAATCGCTCTCCATTACCAATGTTGGCTCTTACACCCGTCAGTTGGATTATATCGGCTTTTCCGTGACTTATTATCTACCTATTTAAAATCGGTAGCTCAGTTACTTACGTTGGTATTTGAAACACCATTAAAATATTAACCCCCCAGATAAACTGGAGATATTACAAGTCACCCATAGCCGTACGTCGGTCCGAATGAGCCGAAATCCCGATAAGCTTCTCGGTCATCCGCGCCTCGACGTTGGAAGTTTTTGGTCGCTCATAATCCTGTCTGGCGAAATTTTGCTAATCCTGACATGGACATCACGGCGATTTCTTTCGTTCTACAGCCAGGAAGATCAAATTACATCTTATCGACGTGTCCAACCGATAGCGGAATTTTCGCTCTCTGGTTGGATTGACATGGCTGAAAACGGATTTCCTAGCCGACAGAAGCCGCATTCAACCGTTCTATTGTATTTTACTGATACAGGTAACTGGAGGACTCGGGTCCCGCTTCCACGATGCACTGCGCATGTATAACAGTATACAAGCTAAACTGACACCCCTGTTTAAATATTCACTTGTCTTCTGCTGTATTTTGTTGAGTTTGCTTTCTCTTATTAACAGAAGATAACTGTGTATTTTATATGAGGAAAATGCCGTTAATACAGTCGCACAAATCGAACTTTGTTTTGGAACAACAAAATAATCTTCTGGGATATTTCATATATTTAATTAAAGTGGCTAGATTACTGCACTAATGCAGAGATTTGGTAAAGAAAATATGAGTAATATTTTTACAAAATATTACTAGCTAATAATATATCTTCATTAGATCGAAAAAGGCTCCCTAATAGAATGTAATATGTATATCGGTATGTATGACGAGTTATTCACTTACATTTGATCAAATAAAGAGGGCAATAATCGCAACACGAGATTGTTATTCTTCGAAGAATAACTTGAGAGAATATGAGTATGACGAGATTGGAGGACCGAAAGTATCACATGTAATATAAGGTTGCCTTACTCAAGAGTGAAATGGTTAAGAGACGTACCCTCGCTTATATTATACCACCGGCCTTCGAGTTTTTTGATATCCCTCAATGAGGATTTTCAACTTGACTCGATGTTATTTGCCTTTCCTAGTTATATAATATGTGATTATATTGTATGCGGAGTATAAGCTGAAGGCACCACTGGCATGGTAATCCAGTGATAATCCAATGAAACGCTGATAATGGTCCCTGTTGAAGCGGAAAATAATCAGCATAACTTTATACGGTAAAAAAAATATATGATATAGATATTCTGACAAATAGGACAAATCATATCAATTTAGATAGTGACACGAATTGAAGATAGTATAACATATTATGGAATACAATACAAGCGTCTAGTCCCTCATTCAATAATCAACCGTCGTCAAATAAAGAATTTCCGTGATCCAAACACTTAATTCATATAATAACATTATCACCAAATTAAAAGGATAAATCATAGTATACATAGAACTAGACTAATTTCCAGTCAGACAGAAGCGGTCAACAGTTTTCAAGGAATTATCTCCAGCCAATCTATATGTTCTCTAATCTGTATATATTACTGTACTTGCATTCCCTTTCTGTATATGACTGTTTAATTTGATCCTTTTGATTGGTGAATAAACAAGCAACAAACAAAAAAACTTGGATGGGTCACAAGGCGCTGTACTGGGTGGGCTGATGAGTGTCCATAGTATCGCTGCATGTATGACAATGCATAATGTATGTATGGCTATAACCCCGACGGTGGCGTTGAACTCTGTGGTCAATTGTTCTCCGGACATTCCCGGAGATCTTACAGTAAGATTACCGAACATTCACGACGATTCCCTGTCAATGAGACTGGGGATTAGTATTGACGGGGACTTATCCGCATATTTAGGCACCCGTGACGTTATATAAACACGTGACCATAAGTGATGTCATCCCCGGAAGTCACCTTTGACACGGATGTGACGTCACCGGATGTGAAGTCATCCGTGATTGCATCCACCTCTTCATTTACAGCTTCATTTCCTCCCGCCCCTCAGAAATACGACATAATAAGGGTTGTATATACTACTATGTACAATAAAAGATGCTTAATTTCGCATAATAAAATTTAAGGTATATATTGTTACTTCACTGGCGTGATTTTTCTGTTTTTGTGTATCATATTTGTCGTAGCGATAAATGTCATCCGGAGAACACTGGTCAGTCCAGCGGATCAGGCGAATGGAATACCTTGATGTATACTTGTAAACCTCAACTTAAACGGGAATATAAAATATTCTTAATATTTAGATCGAATCGTGAGCTTATCGTGCGGTTCAAAAAATACTAGAACAACCTAAGGATTATTGTAGTATGTATTGGACGATGTAAAAAGTACAGGGCGGTGTACCATAATGTAACGGATTTACAGGTAAAACATGAATAATTTACAAAATCTTGCATCGGACGTCAACAGGCGACATCGGAGAGAATACCGAGCGGTGTACAAAGTACCAGAGCGTACAAGAAAACAAATTGATACGGAGAAAACTTGAACATTTAATCAGAAAACGATACAAAAAACAGAACAGACGAAATGTTGTATCGAACATGTAAAATAAATGCCCTACTGCGAAAGCGTATCAGACGGTAGCAGAAAACGGCGTATAATAAATCTATCACGGTAAGAACGAAAAGATCACAGCCAGTTCTATAATTTTCCTACAGTATACCTGGGGAGACCGACCAGGAAAGATAGGCGAGATGATTCCAAATCAGACAGACGAGAGTGCGATTAAAACCATACACCGGGTACGTTAGGAAACGGCAAATTATAGTCGTTATTTATATTCGACATACACAATATTGTATGGGACATTACAGAAGAGTGCACCAGACGATATAAAAGTACCGGGCAGTGCAGCGAAAAAAAAACTGGTAGAAAACCTGCTGATTTAACTTCGAATTTACAGTACTGGGTGGTGAATGAAGTACCGGACGATATAAGCAAACAGAACGATTTAAATATCTCAGCCTGACCTATCATATTAATACTCGCGCGAGTGTTTTTCTTGAGCTGCGATCAAAACTGACGCACATTTGTAACAACAAGAATTCGCTTGTCGCATTCAATGTTAATTTATTTCTGTCCTTTACTGCCTTTGTGATCTGGTAATGGTTACTAAGTGAAATAATTTCTTGCGGATAGCAACTTCCTAAATAATTTTGCAAATAAACCGAATCATATAGCAGACTGCACCAGTCTTTCTTCTCGTTGTACAAGCATATCAGTTTAGCGGATTATAGCTGTAGCCCACGGTTCATTTATGTGTACCAAATGCAAATTTTCGGGCTGGTATTTTGCTCAAAGTTCAACGTATAGGTCTAGTTTCCAGACGATTTATTAACACATGCAAAGTTAAAATAAGCGAATTCATCAAAGAGCAACAGACGAAGGACCAGGGCCCGTATAGGCCCCAGAAACTCCCGGTCCTAGTTTGCCGGAGATGCGTTTTGCCCGTTTCTCGGAAATAATAATGTAATGTATTTTATATGATGGCCGAGAAGGAGCATCGCTGTATTGTGTTAATGATTACGGACCGACACACGAAGGCAGGATGCGAAGTCAGAATGCGAAGTACGATGGTAGGATGCGAAGCGCGAAGTCAGGATGCGAAGTGACGAAGAGGTGAAAGACTGGGGCGTTTATTTGCAAAATTATTTAGGAAGTCGCTATCCGCAAGAAATTATTTCACTTAGTAACCATTACCAGATCACAAAGGCAGTAAAGGCCAGAAATAAATTAACATTGAATGCGACAAGCGAATTCTTGCGGCTATAAATGTGCGTCAGTTTTGATCGCAGCTCAAGAAAAACACTCGCGCGATTATTATTATGATAGATCAGGCTGAGATATTTAAATCGCTCTGTTTGCTTATATCGTCCGGTACTTCATTCACCATCCGGTACTGTAAATTTGAAGCTAAATCAACAGGTTTTCTACCAGTTTGTTTTCTTTTTCGCTGCACTGCCCGGTACTTTTTATATCGTCTGGTGCACTCTCCTGTGATGTCCAATACAATATTGTGTATGTCCCATATAAATTGTTACCGTCTGATACGCTTTCGCAGTAGGCCATTTATTTTACATGTTCGATACAACATTTCGTCTGTTTTGTTTTTTGTATCGTTTTCTGATTAAATGTTCAAGTTTTCTCCGTACCAATTTGTTTTCTTGTACGCTCTGGTACTTGGTACACCGCTCGGTATTCTCTCCGATGTCGCCTGTTGACGTCCGATGCAAGATTTTGTAAATTATTCATGTTTTACCTGTAAATCCGTTACATTATGGTACACCGACCCTGTACTTTTTACATCGTCCAGTACACCCTACAATAATTCTTAGGTTGTTCTAGTACTTTTTTGAACCGCCCGATAACCGCGCGATTCCATCTAAATATTATTGTATAGTTCCCGTTTAAGTTGAGGTTTACAAAAATATATCAAGGTATTCCATTCGCCTGATCCGCTTGACTGACCAGTGTTCTCCGGATGACATTTATCGTTACGACAAATATGATACATAAAGACAGAAAAATCACGCCAGTGAAGTAACAATATATACCTTAAATGTTATTAAGCGAAATTAAGCATCTTGTATTATACATAGTAGTATATACAACCCTTATTCTGTCGTATTTCTGAGGGACTGGAGAAAATGAAGCTGTAAATGAAGAGGTGGATGACATCACGGATGACTTCACATCCGGTGACGTCACATCCGTGTCAAAGGTGACTTCCGGGGATGACGTCACTTATGGTCACGTGTTTATATGACGTCACAGATGACTAAACATGTGGATAAGTCCCCGTCCATGTGACTTCACAATCAATACTGATCCCCAGTCTGACTTACGGGGAATCGTCGGGAATGTTCGGTAATCTTAAGGTAATACCCGGTCATCTCTGGGAATGTCCGGAGAACAATTGACCACAGAGTTCAATATTCCACCGTCAGTGTTATAGCCATACATACATTATGCATTGTCATACATGCAGCGATACTATGGACAATCATCAGCCGAGCTAGTACAGCGCCTTGTGACCCATTCAAGTCTTGACCAATCTCAACGTCGCTTAACGAGAACCTAGACTACTCCGTACTTAATATGAACGGTTGAAAATACCCCGGTTTGCATCAGGTGTTGGATGGCGGATATATATACTTGGGACCTGATAGATCCAACAGGAACCCACTCATGGGTATTTTTTGTGACAGTATGGAGTGTAGCATCTTATTTTTCTGTTTTACGCTCAGGAATACAATGTGAGGGGTCCCGATGCCATGGTATGAATTTTACTGAAAAGGTCTGTGTGTGCATGGGTGGAGGTCGACCATCCCTAGCCCGAATCGGTCGTGTTGAGTATCATATTGAAGCACTCGTGGGGCAGCGCCGGACTTGGGTGGGATATCCTGGATATGCCGCCGATTTGCGCATGCGTGGACAGAGAATAATGGCGAAAAGGCATTTGAACGGGCATCCGTGGTGCGATTGGGCCGTGTGCAGTGTCAGTTTGAAGCACTCGTGGAGCCGCTACGAAAATATCTTTGTGCTTCGCTATTCCCTAGGTTAATCTATTGATAGACGGCGACGAGAACGTGACGCGAACGTCCGTTGCACGTCGCGTTTGGTATTTTCGTTCAAATACGACTCACGGCGGACGTTCGCGTCGCACGTCGCCTTATGTATTATTTTCAGAGCAGAACATGCATTTTCCACTTTCCTATAAGCCCAAATGTCTATAATGTGCCGTATTCGATTGGTCACAAATGGCTCTATTCAAGAACAAACTTTGTCAGATATTAAGATATTTTAAATGCGAGTCATAATATACGATGACTGTATACTTAACCTGTCAATGACACAATTGAAATGACAGAAGTCCGCCAGTAAGAGTCCAACTACTGGATCGGTCACAACTAAGACTTTTAAAAGCTTAGATGTGCGGAATACTGGCTACCCTGAATATTCTTTTTGGAACATCATGAGGTCTTGCTGGCATCATTGAAAACTGTTGACCGCTTCTGTCTGACAGGAAATTAACCTAGTTCTATGTAAAGTTCTATTTGGTGATAATGTTATTATATGAATTAGGTGTTTGGATCATGGACGCGGAAATTCTTTATTGGAAGACGGCTGAATATTGAATGACGGCCTAGACGCTTGTATTGTATTCCATATTATGTCATACTATCTTCAATTCGTGTCTCTCTCTAAATTGGTATGATTTATCATATTTGTCATAATATCTATATCATATATTTGTGCTGATTTTTTTAAACCTTATAAAGTTATGCTGACTATTTTCCACTTTAACAGGAACCATTATCTGCGTTTCATTGGATCATCACTGGATTACCATGCCACCGGTGCATTCAACGCATACAATATAATCACATATTATATAACTAGGAAAGGCAAATAACATAGAGTCAAGTTGAAAATCCTCAATGAGGGATATGAAAAGAACCCGAAGGGCAGGAACGGTGGGGGGAATAGTCCGTTGTGTGTATGGGTATAATAAAAGCATTCAGCTTTAAATTGTTCTAATTGTTTATACACGGAACTAAACAATAGATTATTAATTTAAACGCTACGCCAATTGGGTGTTATAAGCAAATATGGTCCGGTAACTGAACGATTTTGAGACATTATTATAATAACCTGACCAAACAATACAGATTATCACTAAATAAATCGTCAATAATAACACAACAAAAGAGACTATAAAATGTATCAATTCTTCCTTTTCTGTTATGTAAACAATTTGCCGTCAAGGAATCGTTTCTCTTGCATCACCGCTCTTGTCGCCCAGCAGTTGTGTTTTATTTTGCAAAATGGAGGTGTACTACATGTGCTGACCAACAGGGGATTGCCGGGTTTATGTAATACAGGGACCCATTTTATTTACGTTATTAATCTTGATATTTCATATTCATGCTTTGAGGAAACAAAAATCGATACATCTTAACCCACAGTTTTGAAATTTTACTGTGTCGTCCTCACTCTTTCACCTACACCCCCATCCCCCCCCCCGCCATAATTCACACACTCACAAACACAACTCCCAGTCGTTGAATTCAGCCAAATTTGTTTATCTTACAATTTCGATGTGACCGCCAGTTGGCAAACAGGCGGAGTTGTTTCTAAATCCACGGAGCTGATATTAACAATTATTTCAGGCAAAAAATTTAGCGAGGGAGCCCCCTTATTGCTAGGTTTGCATATACTATAACCATTCCCACATGTCATCACAACATCTCATTGATATCTATACTTAAGTATGAATTGCTATCTTAAGTATATGTAATTCAATGTTGAGATGTCAGCTTGCTCGGTCAGTTTGCAGAGCAGATAAAAATTGTGCTTTTAGTTGAAGTTGGGTTATGGAAGCATGTGCTTTTTCCTGTCCTCAAGTGGGAATATTCGGAGTCCTCGCCTATACAAATGCCGGTGGTATAATATAAGCTAGGTAACGTCTCTTAACCATTTCATTCTTGAATAAGACAACCTTATATTACATGTGATACTTTCGGCCTCCCAATCTCGTCATACTCATATTCTCTCAATTTATTCATCCAAAAATAGCAATCTTGTACTGCGATTACTACCCTCTGTATTTGATCAAATGTAAGTGAATAACTCAGAATACTTCCCGATCGGGAATTATATTGCGGAGAAGATGCGGTAGGGAAAAAGGGTCCGCATATAATCTACATATTACATTCTATTAGGAAGCCTTTTTCGATCTAATGAAGATATATTATTAGCTAGTAACATTTTGTAAAAATATTACTCATATTTTCTTTACCAAATCTCTGCATTAGTGCAATAATCTAGCCACTTTAATTAAATATATGAAATATCCCAGAAGATTATTTTGTTGTTCCAAGACAAAAGTTCGATTTGTGCGACTGTATTAACGGCATTTTCCTCATATAAAATACACAGTTATCTTCTGTTAATAAGAGAAAGCAAACTCAACAAAATACAGCAGAAGACAAGTGAATATTTAAACAGGGGTGTCAGTTTAGCTTGTATACTGTTATACATGCGCAGTGCATCGTGGAAGCGGGACCTGAGTCCTCCAGTTATCTGTATCAGTAAAATACAATAGAACAGTTGAATGCGGCTTCTGTCGGTTAGGAAATCCGTTTTCAGCCATGTTAATCCAACCAGAGGCAGAAAATTCCGCTATCGGTTGGACACATCGATAAGATGTAATTTGAGCTTCCTGCCTGTAGAACTAAAGAAATCGCCGTGATGTCCATGTCAGGATTAGCAAAATTTCGCCAGACAGGATTATGAGCGACCAATAACTTCCAACGTCGAGGCGCGGATGACCGAGAAGCTAATCGGGATTTCGGCTCATTCGGACCGACGTACGGCTATGGGTGACTTGTAATACCTCCAGTTTATCTGGGGGGTTAATATTTTAATGGTGTTTCAAATACCAACGTAAGTAACTGAGCTACCGATTTTAAATAGGTAGATAATAAGTCACGGAAAAGCCGATATAATCCAACTGACGGATGTAAGAGCCAACATTGGTAATGGAGAGCGATTCAGGCCAAACTCTGACTCATAGTGTAATGATATCGATGATTAATTTTGTTCAATAGTAAGACTGTCAATGAACTATGAGGATGAATGAGATCCTGATGTGGTTTTTATCCCTAGACATCCAACATCAGATTTTCTTGATATAGAAACTCAATATGTGTGTGATATTTATTGCCTAAGTTTGAGTGAAAAGGATGAATTTCACATAAGCTGATGCCGGAGGTCGTGAGGTCGCGCCATTCAATGTGCATGAAAAACTCTGCAAGAACATCCGCCATTGAAGTTTTTTGTGAAAAAAATCACATGATAACATCGGAAAACCACCCGTGATCCTTAGAATGCAATCAGAATAGGAGCTTGCATGTGGGTCATATGATTCCTCTGCTATATTTTCCCAGTCTCCTTTCATGTTATCGCTTTATTTGTAACAAACACACCGTGGCTTCTTTACGTCAGAGGATGAGGTTCTTCATTTTTATTTATTCATTGGCAGTATTTTTAATATGCCTTACCCTGTCTTTTATATGCATACAATAATGACGCTTTTGAAATGCATAAACGGATGATTTAAACTAGATTGCGGATAGACACGAAAATACGAAATGATTCTCTTGTGGTCGCAATAATAATCATAGATTCATTCATACAATTATGTGCTCAAGTGCGAAAAATCGTGCAATCGATTGACGTCCCACAACAATTTGGCATGTATAGTCGGATGTGAAAATCAGTTTTCCGCGGTGATATCTAATTGCTGGGCGCAAAGTTAGGCAAGATAAAACGGTATGATGAACAGGTTGTGCTGCGCTGTAGAGAAAACAATCTGCTCCGGCTGATATAAACCATATCATAAATTACAATTAGTCCATAATACCCCGAGGTCCATACAATTTACGATATTAATTTTTCGTCGGCCACCGGCGAGCATTCGAGAGACAATTTTTATGAGGCCTTCAGCAGTTCGATAGCCTCGAAATGTTATTGAAGAGATGGCGTATCTATGATATCAATATCGTGTTTTCATATACGAGAATTCACTAATTAATAGTCACCCGGACCAATGGCACAGCTGTTGCCCTGGGTTAAATTCCACACCAGTTTAGACAGTTTATGTGCCAAATTTATGTGCCATGTCAATTGCCCTCCTAAATTGCCAATCGAACAGTATCAATTTACATTTCAGCATCATTGCTCCCAGTTATACACCTTGCCTTCCCAAGACGTACATCATGGGAAAATTACAAGAACAACAACATTATACACAATCGCCATGTGCTCATTCCTTACGATATGCCAACGTTGGTCATAATAACCAATGGAATGGTGATATGTGTATGTGAGTAGATAGTTAACCAGAGTTGGCCGGTCAGACCCTGCGTTTTTGTCGCTATCGCTTGAGAAGTGTACCCCGGGAATACTGAGTGAGCTGTGTGTGAATTATATAAACGCTAGTACCCAATATGGTTGAACATCAAATACTAGATGATAGAACTTGCAATCATGATGTTTCCTCTTTAGAACAATCTGCAATGATAAAGAAGAGTATAGCAAAAATATTTTGACAGCAATCATTAGTGATTTCAACACACATGCGTGTGCTTTCATCAATGAGATGAATTCAAATTCCTACTTCATTCTGTTGGATAGGATTTCCCTAAATAACAAGTGAAGCCAGTAATCTCTATGATTTTATTATATAAAAGTAACTACACGAGATAATCGTTTGGCAGAAGTTTACCATATCAGGAGTAGTTAAATTTGCATACTTTACATACTAAAAACTCTCTTATGTGTTAGTTCCTCTTAAAATTTATGCGAAAAGCCAAAAACAGACGAAAGCCTCGCCACTATACGTCCGTTGGCACTATTTTACGTCACTTTCAACTGTGCTAGTTGCCTCGATCTCAGAGATGCGTCAATGTTATGACCATGCATGGAGCAGCGATATCTAAGAAGTAACTATACGCACAGGCCTACGATCCAACATTCAATATGCTGCCGCCGCCCACAAAGACTTTCCGCGTCAATGACCGAAAAACATTTTACGTTCGACAGATATCACCAATCATAAACAAGCTCGAGATGAAAAACAGATAAAGTTGTTTTCTTACCAAAGAAATACACTGTCTACACTATTCGATGATGACATCAATACATGATGTTCTGTTGGTAAAGTTGTTATCACTGAAACGTATTCTTTTATTCAAATTATTTTTATCCAAATGAATGTATCTCAGTCACGCTTGGATTTTGCCTGTTCAACTGAATATCTTGGAGATGGAGAAGTTTTGTATATTTCATCCACTCTCTTGTATCGTAGACGTCCATGTGAACAGCTAGTATCTCAAGACCACACACGGACCCTAGAATCAGAGGCTACGAATCGTAACGCCAAAGATTTTGCCATCTACGATCGCAGGTTGTTATTAGTGTGATACATATCAACAAATTTGAATTGGACACTTTTTGTCAATGCGCTTGATTGTATACCCTGATCGAACCAGTTTCTGTAATAATGTCTTCTGACGATCAATCTAATGGTCACATATTCAAAAGGATCTGGTTATGTATATTACCCACGAAAAACTTTTCGTAACGTGTGTCTGCTTCTGATTAACCCGGAGCTAGAGGCCATATGAACCAATGTATTTCAAGGTCCTGAAGGTGTTCTTATGAACAGACACAATCAAAGCGTGACTGAGATACATCATTCTCTATATAACGACCTTTACAAGAAATATGCAGATGGATTAGGAATACTGATCAGCGATACGGATTTGATATGTTTGGAATATCGTGATGTCTTGCATCATTGAAAACTGTTGACAGCTTCTCTTTTGCAGGAAACTGGCCTATGTTTATGTACGCTAAAGCCAAAACAAACATAATGGACGACGGCTAAATTTTGAATGACGGGCTAGACTAGACGGTTGTATATCCAGGACGTTTTGATTATTACTATCTAGATATAGTTGAAGACGTCGAAATTGCAACCGTCTCTCCTGTCAGTCAGTCGTCGTGAGAGTGGGACTTTTAACTTGTTCGTGGAGATGTATGCCTAAATTCGATTTGGACTATCGATGGTGTCCGCTTTTTTCACTCCATATCATTGTAGCGATTGTTTTACCGTAAGCGCTTAATAAATTCTCAAGGGAATTTTTTTTAAATTGGTTAAAGTTATTAGATAGTAGTTATTTATTACAGGTTAAATGCAATACAGGTCGCCGACCTGATAGAAGACCATAATGTGATATTGGAAAATATATATTTTACACGTTCCCCACCATTTATCTTTATATGCTTTTCACAAACAAGATTTTGCCTTGGATTGTAACATTTTGGCGTCATGGTATAGCCTCATCGAAAACTGAACGCCATTGTACGGGTCACTGACCGTTTGGCGAATGTAAAGGATTTAACCGGGTTAAGGTGATATGATAACAATAAGTGATAGGCGAGTCAGAAAAGAAATATGTTTCATTTGCGGTTTATTGGCCAATCTCTTTCCATTAGCTCAGTCATTGATTTCCCTTTTATGCGAATCGGGAATGCAAAAACATTTCTCATTGGCATAATGCGACCAATCCAAGCGAATGGTTTACGATTGTATCAATCTGCTTTGATGATGCTTAAATGAAATTACGGTAACCGCAGTAAACAGGAAATATTTTGGTACACTAGACATTTTTTCTGATATACCTCGTGCCCGTTGTTTGCTTTCCTATTTCTGCTGTCAGCAACATACGGAGCCAATACTTTTCACAACCACGGAGGTCTTTTGATGCACAGCTGTTAATTGAATAACGATGTGGTGCTAAAACGTGAACATTGTTATTTATCAGAGCATTATGACCCTCTACTATATGCTATTATTAGTTCTACTCCATTATTCCCACATATTAGTTTCACATCAGCTAGGATTAAAATACCTGCGAAAATGTCATTGTGATATAATATTTAATATTCAGGCTGTGATAGCAAAGAGATCAACAAACAAACACTGGTGGGGAAAAACATTCTCTTGATTCTAGATCTGTATTGATTTGGCTTGCAACATCTTCATACGAAATAGTTCCTGAGAATATGGGCGCAATTCTTGTACATTATCCTCTGGAAACAACTCGGAAAGCATTGGGATTAAGCAATACCGCCATTAGTGATAGATTTTGGCGAGAGTAACATCCTGGTGTCTTGTCTGCGTCGTTGAAAACTATTGATCACTTTTTCCTTGTGATTTTTTATCAGCTTGTGTTTATGGTTGTAGTTAATGTTACCTTCAATTGTAATGCTAATAGCGTCGTGTAAATCTTTCCGTTATGGTCTGCTCTTCTTGTGTCATACGTGACAAGAGCATCTGTAGCATTAGTCATCAAGCCCTGGGTACAAGCAGGATTAATCACCAGAAAAGATGTCGCTTTCGAACAAAGAACAATCCTTTTCTCCCAATATAGCCCCACATCAGATATATTAGTTCCGCTAGCTCTCTGGAAAGCATGGTGTAGTTTCCAATCAGTTTATTGTACGTACCTGTGATTCACCAAGTAATACACTCACAAATAGTCAGTTTTTATATTTCTTTATGATTTTTCGGTCATTTCAAGTTGAACTAATTAGATTATTTCATAACAACCGTACTCAAGAGAAAGCTATATTTGATCCTTTATTGATTTTAAGCCTCTCCAGTCGTTGATATGAATGCGAGCAACTTAAACTTGAGAATTCTGACTCTTATAAACGAGAACGTGATACGATTCACGGAAGTATCTGAAGCCATTCAAGCGAATAAGAAACATTGACGTTTCAAGCGGATTTGTTCTTCTGATGACTTGGTACATCTGTGCTTCAGTAAATACAGATGTCTATAGAAAGGCGACTTTCCAATGGCGCGTTGAACCAAAGTTGCCTCGAAGGAAGAGTCGTCAGTCTGTATATTGATGAACAAAATGTGGCGATTCCTTCAAATCTAGGTCTATACGTTAATGGATCAGATATGTCCGACATTCAATCGAAAACTGCAACGTTAGCGACCAAAAGAGAGCTACTAGAAATTGGAAAAAAGACATGTGTTTTTGGGATTACATGTTTGCCTGACATTACAGAACATCATAATCAGAACACGGCCAAATAACTTCAAACACAGTTTCGAGTGTCAACGGTATTTGAAATTAATCTCTCAACCACGACAATCAAACAACAATGGGCCTGTGACCACATATATTAGGTTTAAGTATATTGAAGTTGTCTTGCAGACTAAAGTTTAAGCCTCCACTAATCGTCATATAGCTAAATGATTTTCCTTGTTCAGTATTTCATTCCCCAGCCAGGACTGGCCATTAACTCATTTTGATGCCAATGGTGTTATCTTGATGAGAATTGGCACAAAAACATGCGCTCAGTTACTTCGAAATCCGTTCGCCAGAAATCTCCCCATCAGAGTGCGGGAAAAAATAAGAGGAATCCGCGAAAATTCAGGCTCGATGATTTTCATTCAATTGTACATGTATTATCAATTGATTATCGCAATTGGTTAATAGCATTTGGCTAAGCAGTATGCGCTTCGAGAGTTCTTAATATCAGATCACACTATAACTTGACATTGAAATATAACGGCATCATCAAAGCTAATACATAAATTCTATTGATGGAAGTCAGTGGTTTTACTGTTTGAAATGTAACACCACTGACATTAACTAAAATTGCGTGCATGCAGCATTTACAATAAGCGGGTAAAAGAAGATCCTCTAGGCAAAAGAAACCAATAGGAAATATATATGAAATATTATTTACTTTGGATTGGAATATACATGAACATTATAGGTCAGGATTATTCCTTGTCAGGTGTGAATAGCAGATATCTAGGGGAAATGATCTTAGATTATTGAGGGATTTTGTTGCTCGCCCCGTAAATTGCAACGTAATTGTTTGCGATGTAAAACATGATATACCCAGAAATATCCACACGAGATTATCTACACTGCATATGACGCTTTCCGCAGGCAAAGTAGAATACCTTCATTTTTTTATGTGACTTTCTTCCTGGAAAACAAACTCTTTGGTTGTAAGTATAGGTTCTGATCTGAACTTCGTATAGTTTGTGACTAGGATGACTATCTTTACTCCGTGTGTAACACCTCTGACACGTCAATTACATTTATGCAACAACTTGAATGACATAGTCTAAACTGATACGAAATTACTGGTTTGAATTTCACGCTTACAAATCTGTCACTTGTTTTTCTTATGGACCGTAGTAGTATAGAAAAACCCGATAAAGTCATATTGACCTCATTTTTGTCCCCACTGGGTAAAATTTAAGGGGGTACTTGGTCGATGGGGAGGAAAACTACCTCCAACACAGAAGAGTTCCAATGGGGAGGTAACTCTTGATGCACTTTTGTGATTTTTGGCAAATGCCGGGTTATCTTCTCTGATTCGAACATTTGCATATTAAATCTATACAGGAAAATGCCTGTATGGGGTATGGATGGTCCGAGTGGAT